>ML251587.1:0-14620 GCA_005239495.1 Nicotiana undulata | reverse complement strand
ATGGCGTTCGCGCCCCCCCCCCAGGCCCCGTCCAAACATAAAAACAAATCTCTAAACATAATACAGACTTGCTAGAACTCTTGAAATACGTAAAACAATAACAAAACCAAGAATCACACCCCAAAACCGAATTGAATCAAAATATGAACTTCAAGTTTCCAAATCGCTCTGAACGCGCCAAATCATACTTAGACTACTCGGGATGACACAAATTTTGCGTGCAAGTATTAAATCACCATATGGAACTATTCCCGGTCTCGAAATCCCATTAGGACCTCGATAACACCAAAACCTGCTCCAAACCAAATTTAAAGAACTTCAAAACCTTTAAAGAACCAACTTTCACTATTAGGCGCCGAAATGCTCCCGGGTCATCCAAAACCCGATCCGAACATACGCCCAAGTCTAAAGTTATCATACGAACCTATTGAAACCATTAAATCCCGATTTCGAGGTTATTTACTCAAAATATTGACCGAAGTCAAACTTAGCCTTTTTAGCCAACCTTAAGGAACCAAGTGTTCCGATTTCAACCCGAACCCTTCCAAATCCCAAACTAACCATCCCCGCAAGTCATAGAATTGTAAAAGCACATACAGAGAGTCTTATTTAGGGGAAAGGGTTCTAATAAGCAAAACGACCGGTCGAGTCGTAACAGGATCAGAATTAGTGTTCTAAACTTGTGAGTTTTGTCGGGTTCCTGGTGTGGGCCTGGGGTTGACTTTTCTGGTTGACTTTGCATCATTGATTCATGATCTAAGTTTTATCATTTGGAATTATTTCTTATGGATTTTATTTATAATATTATGTTATTTTGGTAAGATTTGAGCCGTTGGGAGGTTGATTCAAGCAGGAAGGATTTCTTAAAGTACCGATTTTGCTTGCCAGAGGTAAATATCTTACCTAAGCTTTGTTGAGGCACTAGTTTCTAGAGTTATTTGTGATACCTACATGCTATGGGTGGCGCATATGTGTGAGGTTGAGACCATGTGCGTGCACTGGGGTAATTTTCCTTCTTGGGGTAGTATCTAGACTATGTTATTCCTTGGATTGAACGCTAAGCTTCATGCTTTGATGATTCTTATATTTTTACCCATGTTGTGAACTATTTGAGCCATGTTTGAGGTCACGTAAATATTAATCTCCCGGTTGAACCTGATAATTTCTGCTTTCGTGATGTATTCACCTCATTTGAGCTATGACAACACACTTTGCATATGCATACACCTTACCATGTAATTTATACCAATCCATGAGTATGAAATTTGATGTTCATTAAACATGTGCATGTATATTTGCTTTGTGTGATAGGGTTTGGACTGGTAGCACGTGACCATGCAGGGCTGCTTGTGATATTGAGTCCGTGACCACACTGGGCAGATTGTGATATTGAGCTCGTGACGACGTCGAGCAGATTGTGACATTGAGATTGTGACCACGTTGGACGGATTATAATTACTTGCATGTGACTACACCGTGCAGTGTGTGGATATGGATCCATCCCCTAGGGCCACCTCTCATGTTTCTTCTTGATGGCGTACACACGGTTTGAGGAAAACTGATTAGTGGATTGGTACGGTTTTGGAACTTCTTAGGAAAAGATGTCCAGTATCTTATTTGGTTATCGCATTGTCACACCCCAAAACCAAGGAGCGCGGCCGGCGCTCAACCGAGTAAACCCGACTGAGCAAGCCTGCTAGGTTTCATTCTACCCAAAATTAATTTATCAATAACAAGGAGATAAATTCTATTAATTGTCACACCTCCTTTTTCACCGGTAAGGGTGGGATAAGGGATTTTTTCCAGTTTAAGTGACATTATTCGGATTTGGGATTTATTTATTGATTTTCAGAGTCGCCACCCAGATATTTGACGATGCTCCGGACACCGTTTTGTTTTGAAAATCCCAAACCAAGGAATTTTGACTCTGTTTTTATTTGTCTGCGATCAGAAATCCGAGTAAGGAATTCTGTTAACTCGGGAGAACGTGTTAGGCATTCCCGAGTTCCGTGGTTCTAGCACGGTCGCTTAACTATTAATATTTGGCCTAGATTGTCTGATTATTCACCTGTTTAAAACCATTGTGCATTCATCCTTTTTAATTTTTAGCCGCTTTTGACATTTATGGATTTATCTTAAAAATAAGTCACGAGGACGTGCACTTGTTGTTTTTGGACACATCACAACCGCGTCACATGAAATGCACCCGCGATTGCTACGTCTGATTTTATTATTGTTTGAAGTTAGGGTCGGGGGCACGAGTTGCCACACCCAAGTGTAGATTACGTGTTCATGACAATGCCACTATGATTTAATTGCTTATTTGACGCAAAGTTATTATTTTTCATATGATCTTTTTCTCTTCCTAAATTATTTGTAGTATTAGTCTTAAGGTTTGGACCACAAAGTATTTGTTCAAGGTATTCTAAAACTAAGTTTGTTAGTCTATGTCACGACACAAAACCTATGGGTTGTGATGGCGCCGGACACCACTGTCAGGCAAGCCAACCCCTTAATCAGTTGAAATACCTTCCTGTTTATCAATTTCGAAATCGTTGCCTTTATTGCATTTCATAATCAAATAAATATTTTTTTATAAATTAAACACGACAGGGAATCCATTTAATTCAATAAACAAGACTCAACACATCCCCAGAACCCGGTGACACAAGTACATGAGCTGTTTCTAAGAATTTATACAATTATACAACTCTTGTCCGAGAAATAAATGGGACAAAGGCAATAGAGATACAAGGTAAAGATATAGAAAGAAGGAGACACTGTCAACTGCGGAACGCCTCCGGATGAATGCAGCCCGACTAAGTCTCCAAATCAATCGCTGAACTATGAAGATACATGTGCAACAAAATGCACCAAAAGTGTAGCATGAGTACATAAACATATATGTACCCAGTGAGTATCCCGTCTAAACTTGAAAAAGTAGTGACGAGAGGTCGACTAGACACTCACTAAGGTCCAACAATATAATATATGACAGGATATGGCGAAAGCAGTAGACATGTAGTACAGTAAACAACAAGTGCATATCAAATAAGGAAAATCAGGTAATAACTAAAAATGAACCTCAATGTACTATAATTTTCTCTTAACCAATGCCTGACTATCAAATTATAAGTGAACCAGAACCCAAGGAGCATATACAGACACATACAAGACAATCGGCCAGAGTCATAAGGGTGGTCATAAGGACTGAGGTCATAAGCTAACCCACGATCGCGAATCATACCTACGACTCGCGTGCTGACTCAATAGTAATAAACTGACCCACGATCGCATCATACCTGCGACTCGTGTGCTGACTCGATAATGATAAGCTGACCCACGATCGCGCATCCAGCCTGCGACTTGTGTGCTGACTCGATAATGATAAGTTGACCCACAATCGCGCATCATGTCTGCGACTCGTGTGCTGACTCGATAATAATAATATATAAGCTGACCCATGATCGCGCCTCCAGTCTGCGACTCGTGTGCTGACTCGATAACAATAATATATAAGCTGACCCACGATCGCGCCTCCAGTCTGCGACTCGTGTGTTGAATCGATAACAATAATATATAAGCTGACCCACGATCGTGCCTCCAGTCTGTTACTCGTGTGCTGACTCGATAGCAATAATACATAAGCTGACCCACGATCGCGCCTCCAGTCTCTGACTCGTGTGCTGACTCGATAACAAGTGCATATAGGTACATATGTGTACCGACTCAACAGTGAACTCAACAGGACTGTGCCAATACCACTGTAGCCAACTGGGATTGAAATCATAATATTTCACCTTTCCATGTCATCTCAAAAACAATCACAACTTACAATACATACAAGGTACAAATAAGGCACATAGAGGCATGCTCGTGAGTCCTAAAGCTACCCGACATAGAAATATAGTCGCCACATACAGACGCTCGTCACTTGGTACGTACGCGGCCCCCACAACATGTATACATAACAAATAAGCAACCTATGGGGACATTTCCCCCTTACAAAGTTGGAAAGGAGACTCACCTCGCTTCGAAGATTCATCACCGGCTTCTGAGCCCCTACGACGACGCCAACGGATGCGCAAAGCCCCCAAACTATCCAAATAACGATAATTCAATGAAAGTATACTCTATTGATCATAACAAATTCAAATTACAGAGTTCCTCAGCCCGACTCAATGAAATGACCAAAATGCCCTCGGGCCCCCGTGCCCGGACTCCAAAATTTCTTGAAGAAAATCTCTACCCGAAGCTTAACTAATTCACTTACACAATTTACTCCAAAATTTATGATCAATTCGTGGCAAAAATCACATTTACCCTAATTCTAGGTTTCTTCCAAAATCCCAAATTTTCCACAATTTTTCATGTTTAATCTCATGTATAAACCTTAAGTTAACTTGGAAATGAGAAGGAACCACTTACCTCTTGATGCTTGATGAAAATCACCTTTTGAAATCCTCCAAAATCGCCCCAACCAAGTGAAGAAATGAAAACAAATGAGCTAAACCTGCTAAAATATCATTTTGCCCAGGTATTTACTCATCGCGATCTCGGAGAACAATTTTCCAGCCCAAAATTTGCTCTTCGCGATCGCGGAAAGAGCTTCTCGATCGCGGAGAACAATTGCCCAGCCTGCCCGGACAGCCTCCCGTAGAATAGTCATAACGTTTTGCACACAACTCCAAATGACAAATGGTTAAATGTTATGAAAACTAGACTCAAAGATCTACAACATCCATGTGTTGGTCATCTCCTAATTCCTAATATATTTCTAGATATAATCTGGAAAAGTCAGCCCACGTGCTACACAACTTTCTTCTTCATCTTCCCGGACACTCTGTAGTGTAACAGCCATATCTCTTTGTACACAAATCCACATCATGAATGGTTTACTTTTCTAGACACTAGACACAAAGGGCTAAAACTTTTATTTTATACCATCTCAAAATTCCTTATATATTGTGAGATATGAGCCTCCGAAGTCGAGTCAGTGCAGCAGAACATTTATTTACGCGATCGCGAAAGGATTTCCGCGATCGCCATTCACTGGCCCGTTTCTCACATTTTACTCACCGCGATCGCGACCAATTCACGTAGCCAAAAACCAGTAGTTATAAATCGCCTAGAAATAGTCCGAAACTACCCCGAAACTAACCCGAGCCCCTCGGGACCCCGTCCGAACGTACCAACAAGTCTGGAAACATATCACGGACTTAGGCGAGGCCCCAAATCACATCAAACAACGCCGAAAACACGAATCGCGCAAGAATTCAACTTTATGAACTTTGAAATTTCTAACTTTCACATCCGATGCCGAAACCTATCAAATCACGTCTGATTGACCCCAAATTTTGCACACAGGTCACATTCGACATTACGAACATGCTCCAACTTTCGGAATCGCATTCCGACCACGATATCAAAATTCCCACTCCCGGTCAGATTTTCTCAAAAACCTTCAAATTCTATCTTTAGCCAAATGACTTCAAAATGACCTACGGATATCCGAATTCACTTCCGATTGTGCTCCCAACTCCAGAATCACCATACAAAGCTATTCCCAGACTCGGAATCCCAAACAGACATCTATAACACTAAAATTCCTTGCAACCCAAATTCATGAAATTCTTCTAAAATACTAACTTCCACAATACACGCTGAAACGCTCACGGGTTATCCAAAACCCGTTCCGGACATGCGCCCAAGTCCGAAATCATCATACGAACCTCTTGGGACCTTCAGATCCACATTTCGAGGTCGTTTACTCAAAATTCCAAAAATTACTGCCCAACACCTCGTGCACCTGCCTGTGTTGCCACAACCCGGTTGACCATATGAGCTTGATAAAAATTTGAGGATAACCTCTTTTATTCATACTGCAAATCCCGAACTCAATTCTAACACTGAGAATTCTGTGCCAGGCCTGTTCCTAATATGAACATCGCATTAACTACCACACAAGGTACCAGGACACAATTGCGTACCTTAGCTGAATTGACACCATACACTGCATAGTCCATCTTCTGACCCAAATGACGCTCCCTGAACCTTAATAGCCATGATTCTACGAATATGATGCTCTCAGTGCCCTCTATAAGGTATATACAAACGTCCTGCTGTAATGCTGACGATACCATTACCACGGAAGAGATGTGTAGAAAATTCATAACCATCTGCAGAGTTAACCACACATTGAAATCTTTTCTCTAAGTTTAGATCATCATCTCATTGCAAACCAATAATGGCAATTGCCTTGTAATATACTTGAATAATCTTATCACGCCGATTCCACATTTACAAATCTCGTCTCACCCAGTATGAACCACTCAGATAACCGATCACCCCAAACACGGCCAGAAGCTTCACACATGATGTCGCCACGCGCCAATAGGCCATAATTCAAACATGACACATAAGTACAATAACATCAGGAAGGGACTACTCGACTCACGCTATAAATATGAACTTTTCTCATAAAATAGGAAGTAACACACAAGAAAATAATTATAGAAGTCTTGCTCCACATCATACTGTTGCGGCGCGCAACCCGATCCAAATAACATACTCGTGGCGGCGTGCCACCCGATCCCATCATAAGATTTACATAAGGAAATATATACAGAGCTGAATTGCTCACAATTTACAAGATACTGAATATCGGTCACCAGCACGCTAAGTGCATAACACCATTTTAGGGAGACTGATAGAGTCATAGGCTACAAACTCAAGCACAACTGGGGTGCGATATATATATTCTGAATCTCAAGAGCCATCCTGCTCGCGTAACCTCATCATTACGCGGAATCTCAACACATAAGAAATTATCAAGCCGTCTCATGCACGACACAATCACAATATCACATGGATTTGACTAAGGCGGAACAACACCTGATATTATAATACCCCATCCTTGAGGAGCGGCACACCGAAATAAACAATCTGACTCGCCTGAAGCCCATAATCTTGTTTAAATCCATTCATTCATTTCAAGCCGATTTTGTTCGCACGGAACTAGGCTGGTAGACTTACCTGGGTCCATAACAACCCACTTCTTTTCTCATAACACACAAGGGCAACCATCATAGCCGGGATAAACACCCCAAAATCCGCAACTAACTGGATTGAACGCCTTTAAGGCATATATTCTCAAATAAGCAATATTATACTTCCTTATACTTAGTCTAAATCTGCAATCAATCAGGTGACTACAAGTCACGCTTACCCAATCTTCCCGTGGTCACACTCCCACGACTTTCCACACAAGGCAACATGTATGCACATTCATACCACCGACCATTCTAAGGATGTAAAACAATTCAAGGACCCGTAATCAGGATACCAAGTCTCTTTCACCAAACACCGATCTTAGGTGACACTGAAGACAACATTAGCTGATTCTAGACATCCAAATCCCTTGTTCTTGCTCCCCTGAGATCATGACATCCTTGTTAACACCGAACCTCAATCTCGATTCTTACTTCCAGTTACATACCGCTTATTGCACATAACATGCCAATGTGGAATAGCATAGGAAGTTCCATCATAACTCCTGAACCACTAACAGGGTGAACACTTCATCACATATAGAAACTTTTTACTTTCTTCAAATCATGAGAACCATAACAACACACAAGTGAGCTCTCACAATCACAATACATGCAAATCCTTAAGTATTGGTCTGAACCACCATAACTTTTCCGGGACCCGCCTACACCTGACAGTCCATAGCACTTGAATGCTTCCAACTGAAATCTATTACGACGGCCGACAGGCCCCACACATACCTGAACATACCATACACATACTCAAACATGCCGAAGGAACTGATCACTGCCGTACTTGTGCCATTTCACCCATGGCTAACCAATCTTTCTTCTTTTAATCATCTTTAATTGCCTCAAAGATAATAGTAACTTCCTTCAACTCATAGCAGCTCAACCCTCACTCATCCCGAGTGACCTTGATTCACGAGACCATGCTGCCTAAATCCCGCAACCCGTCTCACAACCTCCTGATAATCTTTCTACAACCTGGAGTCTATTTCTCTCACTCCTCCGATACTATCCAGCGTGCTGAAATAACATAGAACACTCCAACCATCTTCCTTCCTCTTAGAGATTATACTGCAGAAGCTCGATTCTTAATTATATTGTTGCCTGAAACCCTTAAACACCGCATTCTCTAACTTTCAAATTCATTAGGACCACTACTGAGAGTCACCCACTCTGACTAGCCCCGAATACAATCAACCCCAAGGCTCTCCTAGCACATGAACACCCTTTCAACGGAGCACGTGACTGAGCTGCTACCCTTACAACTTGCTTATGCCTTAAGCATGAATTCTTAATCTTCCAAAGCCTAACACTAGTCCAATAGGACCAACTTCGCACACATTTATCGAATGCCATGCTCAATTACCGATTTACTCCTTTCCCTTTGCTGTAATAATTTGCCAATATGCCGACAATCCGCAACTCCATGAGGACACAACCCCACAACCGAATTGCAGGTGGTGGGACTCCCCCACTTTGGTTAACATCATTCCTTTAAGCACTACCCGACTTCTTTTCCTTACGACTGGCCTTTTAGAAATGGAACCACAACCCATCATTTTTCACATATCTTCCTTCATCGCGTGCTTCTCAATTGCATCCTCAATTCAACATCCTTCTCTGTAGCTCTTTGAACCAGCAGATCAGCACAACTTCAAACTCTCCAAAGATCATCTTTCCCGAGCTGCCTTCATTACAGGTAACTGTTCAATTCTGAACCACTACACACCACGATCTCTGACAACCGCTTCTCCAAAACCGCTTCACGGCACTCTAACCCCATGCAACCGAAGAGCTATAACACCGGCGAATTTAACATATCCGATTCGATCAAACAACGATACCACAACATAGGTGAATACTCCACCTTGCTCGATAGCACCAAGCTAACTACTTTATCAATCCGAACCGGACCATTCATAGTCCAAGTGCCTTTCCTCCGCCGGAACTAAAAAACTGAAATCTCGAAACCACGCCCTGAGAAGACCTCCCTTCAAGTCATTCATTGCCCCTACATATGGGCGAACATCCTACCATTCTATCAACACCGCGCGATGTCCAATTGTAAGCATCATAAAAACCTGATCATGGCCTCAAAGTTCTCAGAAACACAATTAATGAGCTGAAACAACATATTATTCTTCTGTAGGGCAACAACAACAACCCCAACCAACTGCACATGGAAAACATCTCGCACCATATCCGTAGCACCATTTCAATTCCTTAACTCCTCGAATCATAGCAAGAGCTTCGCAACGTATAAGATTAGTAGGAAGAAATATAGGCATAAGCCTTAATGGAATCAAATTGCACGATGAGGAATCAATAAGGGAAGTACTCCTACAGCCCTGTAGCCTCTCGAAGATAAGTACAGACGTCTCTGTACCGATCCGCAAGACTCTACTAGACTTGCTCATGAGTCGTGAAACCTAGGGGAACCTAGAGCTCTGATACCACGTTGTCACGACCCAAAACTTATGGGTTGTGATGGCGCGGGACACCACTGTCAGGCAAGCCAACCCCTTAATCAGTTGAAATACCTTCATGTTTAACAATTTCGAAATCGTTGCCTTTATTGCATTTCATGATCAAATAAATAAATTTTTGTAAATTAAACACGATAGGAAATCCATTTAATTCAATAAAACAAGACTCAACACATCCCCAGAACCCGGTGACACAAGTACATGAGCAGTTTCTAAGAATTTAAAAATTTATACAACACTTGTCCGAGAAATAAATGGGACAAAGGCAATAGAGATACAATGTAAAGATATAGAAAGAAGGAGACTCTGTCAACTGCGGAACACCTCCGGATGAATGCAGCCCGAGTAAGTCTCCAAATCAATCGCTGAACTATGAAGATACATGTGCAACAAAATGCATAGAAAGTGTAGTATGGGTACATAAACATATATGTACCTAGTGAGTATCCCGTCTAAACTCAAAGAAGTAGTGACGAGTGGTCGACTAGACACTCACTAAGGTCCAACAATATAATATATGACAGGATATGGCGAAAGCAGTAGGCAGGTAGGACAGTAAACAACAAGTGCATAACAAATAAGGAAAATCAGGTAATAACTGAAAATGAACCTCAATGTACTATAATTTTCTCTTAACCAAATCCTGACTATCAAATTATAAGTGAAACAGAACCCAAGGAGCATATACACACACGGACAAGACAACCGGTCGGAGTCATAAGGGTGGTCATAAGGACTGAGGTCATAAGCTAACCCACGATCGTGAATCATACCTGCTACTCGCGTGCTGACTCAATAGTAATAAGCTGACCCATAACCGTGCATCATACCTGCGACTCGTGTGCTGACTCGAAAATGATAAGCTGACCCACGATCACACATCCAATCTGTGACTTGTGTGCTGACTCGATAATGATAAGCTGATCCACGATCGCGCATCATGCTTACGACTCGTTTGCTGACTCGATAATAATAATATATAAGCTAACCCACGATCGCGCCTCCAGTCTGCGACTCGTGTGCTGACTTGATAACAATAATATATAAGCTGACCCACGATCGCGCCTCCAGTCTGCGACTTGTGTGCTGACTCGAGAAAATTAATATATAAGCTTACCCACGATCGCGCCTCCAGTCTGCGACTCGTGTGCTGACTCGATAACAATAATATATAAGCTGACCCACGATCGCGCCTCCAGTCTGCGACTCGTGTGCTGACTCGATAACAATAATATATAAGCTGACCCATGATCGTGCCTCCAGTCTGCGACTCATGTGCTGGCTCGATAATAAGTGCATATACATATATAGGTACATATGTGTACCGACTCAACACTGAACTCAACAGGACTGTGCAAATACCACTGTAGCCAACTGGGATTGAAATCATAATATTTCACCTTTCCATGTCATCTCAACACCAGTCACAACTTACAATACATACAATGTACAAATAAGGCTCATAGAGGCATGCTCTAGAGTCCTAAAGCTACCCGACATAGCAATATAGTCGCCACGTACGGACTCTCGTCACTTGGTACGTACGCGGCCACCACAACATGTATATATAACAAATATGGAACCTATGGGGACATTTCCCCCTTACAAGGTTAGAAAGGAGACTCACCTCGCTCTGAAGATTCATCACATGTCACGCCCAAAAACAAAGGGACACGACCGGCGCTCGATCGGGTAGCCCCAGTCAAGCGGACCTGGATTCCTTTTTCCCTCCCACGTATTACCCCAAAATTTCCGATGTACATTATTCAATTATAATTAAGACGCATTCTTACAATCTGAAATTAAACCATAGAATTCTGTCATTACCAACATGTAGTACAATACTTACAAAATATACATAACACACAATTTTACTTTACATGGTCTACAAGTCATACTGCCCAAAATACATAAGTACATAACCCACATTTCCTGTCTACGGAGCCTCTAAGAGTACGAAGTAGTTATATAATACTTGTCAGTAACAAGGCTCCGGCTATACCTTACACAAATACCAAAATAAAAATCCGGAAGAAGAGGTGGCATGAACCACACTGGGCCCCCGAGAGGAGAGGGGCTCACCAAAACACCTGGTAGGACGAAGAGGAGTCACTAGTGTCGGTGGGCTGGAGTACCTGCTATAGAACCACCTACAATCATCACAAGAATGTTGCGCCCCCGGCAAAGGGATGTCAGTTTATTTGAATTGTACTGGTATGTATGAAAAAACTTTACTCTAAGTAAACTCAATAATGCACAGGCAAGAGACAGACAGAGAGTCACACAATCACTGCACAAGACATAGAAAGATACAGAATGGAAGTTCAACAATTTTCACTTCATCCCAATCACAATCGCAACTCCACCCTTGTTACATCTCAACATTTCACCCTTATTTCTTCTGTTGCGGTGCGCAACCCGATCCCACCTGACAATCACAATCATTTGTTGTGTTTCTGTTGCGGCGTGCAACCCGATCCCACCTGACAATCACAATCACACCCTTATCACTTCCCACATATCACCCTTATCTCCCCTATTGCGGCGCGCAACCCGATCCCACCAATGAATCTCATCTCATATCAATGATGAAAAAATCACAGTTCAATAACGGAAAATTTCAGCAATAAGAATACAGCTTCTTTACATAGCCTTTAGCATATACATTCATAATCTTGGATTCATTATCCTACTAGCACCGTTTCACATAGCATAGTAGTGTGGTGATCAACTAAAAACAGACAAGTAATACACTTCACGCTTCAGCATAATTCAGACAACCAGTTGCACATATTCATACCAATACACGTACCGTATGCTCGAACACCACGAGGATTTACAAAGATTAAAGTTAGCCATACATACCTGGAGTCGAGTTTCCCTTTTTAATTTCTATTGCAATTGACCGAACCGCCTAGCACCGTCAATCTAGTTCACAATGCGACATATTTACCTTAGAATTAGGAGTCTCGAATTCATTTGAGCATTTTATCAAACACTATGCGATCCCTTAGATTGACTAAACCCCTTCTTAGTGAAAGATTACTCTACTTGCTTCCCTTTACTAGGTTATGGAAGATTATTCACATGCATGCAAGGTCCCAACTTTTCATCCTCAAGAACCAACCTATGTGTGGTTATTCTTAGTTAAATTCCTGGAATTTGAGAATATAGGGTGAAGACTTACCTCTTATGATGAAAAAGATGACTACTACTCGGTAAACTTCCAAGCTTGGGTAGAGATGGAGGACCAATTTGGGGAAGATGAGGACTTCTCTCTCTAGAACCCACTCTCACTTCTCTCTATTTTTTCTTAGAAGCCAGTTAAAATGAAAGGGGGCAGGGGTTAAATGAAACTGGGGTCGGGTATAAAAATTTAGAAAATTAAAAGACCGTGTCAAATATGCGGTCGCATTCCTGACATGCGGTCCGCATATTGGACCGCAGAATGGCCCCCAGGTGGGCCAAATTTTGAAAACATACTGCCCGTGTATGCGACCACTATGCGGTCCACATACACGTTATGCGATCGCATTGTGCGTCGCATAACACCCCTCCCCAAAACTCAAAGGCAATGATGCGACATCTATGCTGTCCGCAGAACCGAAATGCGGTCGCAGATTGCACCGCATAGTTGTCCTTCAATTGGGCAGTGATCTGCCTGTGTATGCGACCACTATGCGGTCCGCATACACGTTATGCGATCGCATTGTGCGTCGCATAACACCCCTTCAGTTGGGCAGTGATCTGCCCGTGTATGCGACCACTATGCGGTCCGCATACACGTTATGCGATCGCATTGTGCGTCGCATAACACCCCTTCAGTTGGGCAGTGATCTGCCCGTGTATGCGACCACTATGCGGTCCGCATACACGTTATGCGATCGCATTGTGCGTCGCATAACACCCCTTCAGTTGGGCAGTGATCTGCCCGTGTATGCGACCACTATGCGGTCCGCATACACGTTATGCGATCGCATAGTGCGTCGCATAACACCCAAATTTCTGGAAAAATTAAGTTCTTTCAAATCTTGGGGTACTTTTACACAATCAAGGTCTGTTTTAAGAATTTCCACAGATATAACAACTCGGGGACTTATTCGGGCATTATTTTAAACAAGAAATTTTACGGGTCTTTACATTCTCCCCACCCTTAAGATCATTCGTCCTCGAATGAGGATTCAAAAGGAATCGTTTGGTTTTGAAAACATGATATGCAAACTTCCAGATTTACACTAACTCCGGTATTTTCAAAAAATTTCGCCAGAGTCTCCTTTGTATTTAGACCTATCCACCTGTCAGAGAACCCCCGAAACACATTTACAAGCATCATTACACAATTTTTGTTATCCCTATAACTGGTATACCATTCATTACCTCAACACTTGCACATGTCCAATTACCTTGACAAATACATATAGCTCATCCTTNTCAATCACCTCAATAGATCATAGACAATTCTTTTAACCATTACCAATCTACACTACCATTAATCACTTATTTAGCACATTTGTTTCGCGAAACTTTTATTTGCTTTAAAGGTGGCACACCACCTATTTAACAACATTGTATACAGACTTAGCACGCATTGGAAAGTTACAACAATAAGGCAATTAGGAGAGGAAAGGAAAAAAAATGGGGTGCCTTTGCACGAATCTGAGTACAACATCAAATTGCCTTGGAACCATATTTCGCACGATCACTACTACACTTGCTCAAACAGATGGGGGTATTTTTCTTTCATTTCTTTCTCTGTTTCGCACGTGGCTTCTTCGACTTGTTGACTTCGCCACAACAATTTAACAGAAGCAATATCTTTGTTTCTCAATCTACGGACTTGCCTTTCAAGAATAGCAACCGGAGCCTCTTAGTATGATAGCTCTTCATTAACCTCAATAGTCCAAACTGGCACGATGGCGGATGGATCTCCAACCACTTTCTTCAACATGGACACATGGAACACTGGGTGCACTAATGACATTTCATTGGGCAATTCTAACCTATAAGCCACCTGTCCTATCCTTTGAGCAATCTGATATGGCCCGACGTACCTAGGGCTCAACTTCCCTTTCTTCC
>ML251585.1:19228-47633 GCA_005239495.1 Nicotiana undulata | reverse complement strand
GGTGAGCCCCTCTTCTCCTCGGGGCCGTGTGTGGATCATACCACCTTCTTTTGTTTATGTTGTAAAGGTATAACCAGGGCCTTATTACCGGCAGGTTATGTAAAATCCCTAGTATTCGTAGAGGCTCCGTAGACATGATGTGGGTGTATGTATGTATTTTTGGGTAGTAACGGCACGTACTCGGAATCGTGGATCATGTTGGAAAGTTATGTATGTATTTTGTATGTTTGAATATCAATCGCTGAAATGTTAAAAGAGGAAACCAGTGGAGATATGTTGTGAAATGTACTTTGAAACTAAAATCGGCTAACTCACAGGAAATAATGTATATTATAAACGCGGGGCAATACGTTGGGCAGGAGAGGCAATCCAGGTCCTCTTGACTGGGTTCACCCGATTAGGCGCCGGTCTCATCCCTCGATTTTGGGGAGTGACACTTTCCTTCTTCATTGGGAATAAAATCAAACCCAGAAAACACACCATAAATACGAACACTCGGCGATGGATATGTCCCAAAGAGGTGATGGCGAACTCGTCTTGGTAGGTGCGGTACGATTTTTTGTGACCGTACCTTTCATATAAATAGTCGAAAGGGACGTATGAATACTTCAGACACATCAATTCTGGATTCTTCTTTAGACCCATCATTTTAAGGAAGCCCATGCCCGTGCGGTTTTCAGGCATCAGCAACCCCGGAGATTCCCAAGATAGACCAGCCAATCCTCATATCTCTTCTAACAAAGGTGTTATTTCAAGATTCCCAAAACGGAACACGGACCTATCGCAATCCCAAAATAGAGTAGCGGCCTCTACCGTCATTTTGTTTGGCTGTATATCTAGAAGAGATGGTAGATTGCCCAGGTGTTTCCTGACAAGAGTTTTGTCACTAGAGTGGAGGTCTTCCCAGCAATTCAGCATCCTAGGGTGAATATTGGAGACCATAACGAATCTGGGGACTTCATGCCTCGTTTCTGCAAAACAAACAAAGTTAGGCCCTTTACCCCTACCAGACTCGACTATTTAACACCAATAATTAGCAGGAAACATTTAGTTCTCCAAATAAATGCACAGAGCATGAGGGTGTCCGTTTGGGTTTTAAGAAAACCTAGTGGACTTTGGACAAGGCTGTCTTAAAGGCTATTGTGCGGACCACACGTTAACCTGGCTAAGTTTGACCATGATGCATGCAACAGTATAACGGAGTAAAGTTTCTATGCGGTTTTAGAGTGGTACCCTTGAGCGGACAACTCAAGGGGGGAAAGCACGGAACTGTCGACTGCACCGTTGATCGACTAGTTTTACCGCAAATATGCCTTTCCGAATTTAAGGGGTAGTAGCATAGGAATAGAGCAACCACTCATTGTAAGCGTTGTTATAGTATTTTGTTTGGCACGAGTGGAGTATGCATGTTGAGCATGATATGCAATAAATAAGCATTTAAACAGATAGTCATGTATTTGCACATTAAGAAAAGCGGTAAATACGGCAGTTATGATTGAAAGCAATTACAAAAAGGGAAACAAAGAGACATGTTAGTTCTGTTCATGTAGAATAAATATTTGAAAGAAGTAAACAATTAACGGCATGTAATAGGGAAGAGGAAAGAGTGCAAACATTTAAACAAAATTAAAGGTCCAAATTCACGAAACAATTTGCAATGGTAAGAGCCTAGGTATTTTCCCCAACAGAGTCTCCATGTTGTCGCGCCCCATTTTCCCCTAAACTTAAGTGCGGAGAGATCGGGTTTATGACATTTCAGACAACTCCTTTTGAAGGTAAAAAAAAGGTTTAAAGGAAGATTCGCCACCTAACGATTCTGATGGTGCGTTAGGGCACCTTGAGTAATTAACTCATGAAACTAGTTTGCGTTACCAGAGATTGGGTAAGGGCTTGAAGTTATCCCAAGGGGAAGGTATTATGCACCCCTCAGGATCCACAACTATGGTTCCCGGCCAAACGGTTTCGTGAATTCGGACGATAAACAAATAACAAATAAGGCTCATATAAGAGGGGATTTCAAACAAGTATTGAAATGTTTGCTAAAAGTTGAAAGACATCAAAAATAGACATTTGAGAAAAAAGTCATAGGTTTAAGGAAATACGGATCACATCAATGCAATACCCGATAGGCAGAGCTACACGTGGTATTAGCGCACCGGTCATCATATCCATATTCTACCATTTCCAACCCCACGAAGGTATTTAAAGCGCGTACGTTGGTCACGAAGTTTATTGCGTGCTATTACCCGTCCCATCCTATCAGTCCTGGAGGAGGCTAGGACTACTATTCCTAAAGGGTAGGTATTAGGGCTAGACCCTTAGTATCTTTAGTTGATAATTTTTATTGCTTTAAGATTTGTCAGTTAATTAGTTAAAAATAAAATCTTAACTTTTATAATTCAAAAATTGTTTGAACTTATCTTCTTAGTAATAGCGAATAATTATAGTTAATCTTAGTTCTTTGTGAAATTAGATTCTGAACTTTTCGACCGAATTATATTTGGAGCGAGCGTTTAGTCTTCTTTATAAGTCATAGTTGGGCGTGATCATTAAACATGACCCTCATTTTGTCTCAATTTTGCATGCATCTAAAAACCAGAAGATAAAACTTGATTGCAACGCATTGACTACAGAATGTGCATTTCATCAGTATTTTGTCAAAGTAAATTCCAAATTTTCGATGCTCTTTCCCTTTCTATTTGTTCTAAAAGGATTTTGGTCCATTTTTATATCTGAAAATATTTAATATTTTCATTTCCATTCACCTTTAATGCTACCAGTTGAACAGAAAAGCAAGTAATTTAGCACTAGGTAAGCTTATGATATTTAATGCACACGTCCGTTATTTATAAATAAAATGAAAACGAAGTAAATTATTGTATATCCGACCTTAGCTCGGTTGGTAGAGCGGAGGACAGTAGTCAGTTAATCCTTAGGTCACTGGTTCGAATCCGGTAGGTCGGATATAATATATTTTAATTTTTCTCTATTTTTTCCCCCACCGAAATAAGAATCTTCTTAGCTCAAAACAGACGAATTACCAAATGTTTGCGACTAATAAATAAAAGAGAAGAATTAGCGTCAGAATAAAAGCTGGAGTTAACTTTTCATTCCTTTTCTTGAGAGAAAGAAAAGGGGAAGTGCCAAAGTAACGGAATTCCAATTTAGAGCTAAAGAAAGAGTACAAAAATCGCTTCAAAGAGTTTAAAATTGAGAGACTCTACTTTAAATTCAATTCCCAACTGGCCTATTATACTCAGCTCCGTTGTAGTTTTGACACTCGGCTTCTTCTATTTTGTTCAAATGAAGTAAAAAAAATGATTTGTTGATTGGTATTCTTCTATAAATTCTTGAATCAGAAACACAAGCATGTGTCCTCGATGCATATCGCATCAATGTTAATCATTTCCATGGCCAGGCACTTTGGACTAACTAATTGAAAAACATTCCGCATAAAAATTGCATTGCACGTTAGAAATGTTATGCAGCATAAAAGGAGCAACAAATATTTTCATCATCATCAGTTCTAAAAAAGTTTGCAACACCAGGGCAGTAGCTGAATTTCCAACTTCCCCCAATAATAGTGATGATTCCTCATCCTAGTTCCATAACGCAGAGGACCTTATAGCTTTTACACTCTTCAGGTGAAAAGAAGAGCTAAGTGACTGCCGCTATAAGAGCTTCAATCCACCAGTTATGTCGTCAACTAAATCAGCCGGTCCTGCACATGCATTGCCACAACACAATCAGATTGGGACTCCATGTATAAATCGTTTAATACCCCGTGGGTTATTATTAAGGATTGGGAAACTTACCAAGTACAGCCATCACTGTCCTCGAGTCTGCAGGTAAAAAAGAGGGAAAGACAATAAGCAACTTTGCTGGAGCAAATTAAAAGCAGACAAGGCAACCATACTTGAAGTTACAAAACAAATTCATTGATATTCGATGGTTTGGACTTACTTTAGCTATATATTGATACTAAAGAGTAGATACAAACATTATTTTTCCCACCATTTCGTACCAGTGTTGTGAAAAATGTTCGCTTCAGTGCTTAAAGCGCGAAGCGAAACGAAGCGGGACCTCGGACGCTGTGATGTGATGCGTAGTAGGTTGATAAAGCGAGCGCTTATACAAAAAAAAGCGAGAAGCGTAAAAGAGACAAAAGCAACAGAAGCAAGCGCTTCTACATATTAAGGCAGCCAACGTTAAAAATTAAAAAGCTCTCTTTTTTTAAAAGACCATCGAGAGAACAACAGGCGACTAGGGTTCTCATTTTCTACACTTTTCAACTTCAAGTTCATCAAGTTCAAGCCCAGGTTTGTGATTTCTTGCTCCTCCTCCTCCTCCTCCTCCTTTTTCTTTTTCTTTTTCTTTCACCATTTCAGTCCCAAAATAACAACGAAATGCTGGCAAACTGTTTTTTCCCTTCAGTTCTTCTTTTTCTCATTCTCACTCTTCTTCTTCTTCTTCTTCTTCTTCTTTTCCTTTCACTGCTTCAATGATAAATTGCAGCGAAATGCTGCCCAATTTTTTTCGTTCCAGTTACTGCCATTTTTTTCATTTCATTTATTCTTAGTTCTTATTGCCATTTTTATGTGTTATTTAGTTGTTCTTATAATGGCTACCAAAAGAAGATAGGAAAGGCCGGGCTTGAGACAAGATGGCAATTAGACGTCTTTTTTGTGACAAGATTTCGAATGGCGGAATCTATAGTCAAAAAATTCATCTAATCGGTGGTGATCCAAACGTCGCATCTTGTCCTAAAGTTACGCCACATGTGATATGATGGAAGAAATGAAAGCATACCTTAAAAGAAAAAAGAGAGTTAAAGACTCAAATGCATCATGAACAAGAACAACCGCATAATCTTGGTGATGATGATGAAATAGAAGGTGACTGGTTCGTCACTTCCATTAAAATCAAAGTGGGGAAGGATAAAAACAATGTCTTCAAGTTGTGGATCTATTGATAAGATTAAAGGTCCTATGGATTGTTACTTCCCGCAAAAACCAGGAGATATGAAAGCGAAAATTGGTACTCGTCAAATTGATGCCAAGAGGGGGAGTACTTCAACTTCAAGCTCACAGAAGAAGGGAAAAGAAGCAACTACTTTGTCCCTAGTTGATGAAGAAGAAGAAGATGACGAGCAATATATAATGATAGTGGAATACAAGAATTTGACAATCTTGTGGAAGAATAGGATGCTCATTTTGTGCGTTAATTGATGCTACTCTTTAGTTTATACATTGAAGTATTGAATATTTGCTTACAGTTACATGTATTATCTATGCGGTATTTATTTTAATTTTTTTTTAAAATTCCGCTTAACTTCAAAAAGCGAGCGCTTCGCTTTAAGTGAAAAGGGGCTTGTCGCTTTTCCCGATTCACGCTCTTCACAACACTTCTTAGTACAACAAGGAGTTTTGAACAAAAAGTGATTGGTTTTGGAAAACTTCAGCATCATTTATGTGGAAAACAGATACCGTAAAGGGTGGAGGTTGATGTTCTCCATGGTTGTCAGCATTCCCGCTCTCTAATGGTCAAAAATCAGCATCATTTCAATGGTAAGCAGAATCCCCTGTTTAGGCAGTTATAACACCTTATTGCTCAGGCAAACATTCATGCGTGTAAACTATTCTATTCAGGTTATTATAACTAATCCAAGTAGTCGTAACTCCTAAGGTCTCCATATGTGACATGTAAGTCTTTTTACCACCTAGCGTTGTTACGTTTTACATCTGTAAAATGCTGCAAACAAAGAAAAACATATCTATAACAGGTAAGGAAGGACATTTATACTCAAATAATTTGTGCTCTCCAATAACAATACTGAATATCTGTGAGTTTTTTTTAATAATCGTGGTGTCCGGGCCAGCATGTCGACTAATTCTACGGGATGCCACCTCCCGCTAGCAACATGTACCAGACAACTCTTTGTCTATCCATCAAGGCTTGGATGGATGAGAAGAAATCACCTAGTGCTAACCTCATACCTCATGGATCTCACCCACTTCATACCACTAGGCCACACTCTTGGGTGCAATGTATATCTGTGTTTTTCTAATTAATATAGACAAGAACACACCGTCTATAACCACATATTGCCGTCCTTCATTGCTACTATCCACCACCAGAAGATGAAGTTGTGTTGTGATAAACATGCACCTAGGAAGTTATGATGAACAAGGCAAAGCCACCCCATCACTAGCTGCTGGAAACTGTACCAATCATCTATTTCAACCTTTCATGCTTACGTACGCTTTTTTATTTATTTATAATGGTAACATCCTTTCACGTTTACGTTATTCTGAAAAGCAATTAACAAGCTCTTTCCGCATAGACCAGATGAACTGAAACCAAGACAACTTCACTATCTAACCATAAAGAGAGGGTGACGGAGATCAATAGTAAAGCAAGAGATGTGATACCATGCCAAGGAAGAGGCAATAGTTCAGTGGCAGAATGTCAATAGTGATTTTCAACATAAGGGTGTTTCTTGATTCTCAATTCATCATGAAAGCAAGGATAGAGAGCTAGCGCTATTTAGGTGGCTAACACTTTTCTTTTGGAAAAAAGAAAAAGAAAGAAGATGGGCAAAAGTGGAGAAGAAGCTGAGAAGCTCTTCATATAACAGTAATAAACCTATTGATTTAGGAATCATGCATAAAAGCAAACATGTTGAATAGATTCACTTAAATTTTAAGAATCAACATAGTCATTTGTTGTAGACTTGGAATACCAAGCTCCACTAACAATTCAGGAAATCCAAGGTGTGCTGAAAGATGCAACAGTGAAAGCCTTATGCACTAGGTCATCAATCATCATTGCTAATCACGTTCCAAGTGTGTTCATGCGGGCAAGATTAAAAATGGTCAATCAAATCCACTCAAAAGCAAACAACATCATGAAAGAGGCGATATGTCTCTAACTCACTTGGCGCAATTTGTGTTCTCCCAGCATCAATTGTAATATGTGTTGGTATATTAAGTGATTTTGCTCTTTCCTGTGAGCAAAATGAGAAATTCAGAGAGCAACCAACCAGAACAGGATAAAAAGTTACATTTAGTAATTAAAACAAGTAGGTCTAAACAAAAAACAGAATATAAGGTATTCGAAAGGCTGCAGATAACGGGCTGATTAACTGACGAGGAGGTTTCCATAAATTACACTAAGAAGAACTAAACTCTAATTGTGGAAGCAAAGAAATGAATGTTTCATGTTCCCACCGAGAGGATATTTGCCAACTTCATCCAACAGACAATAAAATTTCCTGGCGTCAAGTATGGAAACAGTGTTCCTGGCACCAATCCAAGCATATGAGATTTTTTGTAGCAGTACCACGTGAGCAGATCAAAACAATGGAGAAAAGTCTAAGAACCCGGGATGGTAATTTTTTTCTCCTGTTTGGTTCAAAGTAAAATTGTATTTCTACACGCACCAGAAGGGAAATCATACAACGTACATATTTATCAAAAGTGAAGAATACCCAAGAGCAGAAAAGTTCACAAACAAGCAACAAACCTAGACCAAAACAGACTGTATGTCCACTACAAGATTGGATAACGAGAATCTAAAAGAGAAGCATAATGGTAATCCTACAATAAAATAACTGACCGAATATTTCAATGTTTAAGTTGGTGCTCATAGACAACGCTCACTACTTTAGATTCATGACCAAAAATAAAAATAAAAATAATAAAGTTACTATAACCAAGCAAGAAGGCAGAGTAGATAACAAAAATGTCAAGAGCACAAATTATTGGACATTGTATGTCCTACAGCTGTGATGGCATAAGTAAACTTAACATACTTGCAAAAGCAACATATCTTCTTCCCTTTCAATCTTCACCACCACCTTCACCTGTCCGCACATCTCCCATCTGCATAGACAAATTTCACGATAAATAACACTTACTATATCAACCTAACTTGATATGTCTCTTAAAAATTACCTGTTTAAAGCTTTTGGCGCCCTATTATGGAGCTTTTTGTAGAGACCTAAAGTTGCATGACTAACCAACCATATACCAATCCAACCAAAAGTTAGAAAAAATTAGTGGAACATAGCCAATAAATGTACGAACACCAATTTGTATTTGTACTCAGAAACACCAAAATGAAAGAGAAACTTTAAAACACAACAAAACTACAGGGTGCTGGCATTTCAGGAGGCTTTCGTGCACTGAAACATCAAACGTCAACAAGTATGAATAAGTGACTTTGATTCGGGATGGAATCATCTGTTTGGACAGACATGCACGATCACCTTGTGGTTTTCAAATAATGCAGATTAATTTTCTCATAAGATGCACTTACACATTAAAGTTATCTAAATAAGTTATAAAGATACCTATATACCAGCAAAGGCGGCAAGAATGAATCAATTACCTGCATTGTGCGGCTATTTTCCCTTTCCCCATCTTCAAGTCATTCCTGACTACCAAAACCTGCACACAATTAGAAATTATGGTTCATCCTTAATCTTCTAACATACAACATACCTTCGCTCGTCACAAACATAAATATGGAGAGAGAAGAGAAGAGAAGAGACCATTTTGAAATCTTGAAGGATCTCGGCCAGTCTTTCAACTTCAAGA
Source organism: Nicotiana undulata (assembly GCA_005239495.1). NCBI lineage: Eukaryota > Viridiplantae > Streptophyta > Magnoliopsida > Solanales > Solanaceae > Nicotiana > Nicotiana undulata. Next base: position 39,033 of record ML251585.1, on the reverse strand, counting down.
GGTGGCTTGACCCCTTTTTTCTTTTTCCCATCAATTAGAGTTTCAGTGTCACCAGATGCTTTGTTTGATAGAGAAGTGCGAGAAGAGTGGCGCACACCAATAATATAACCCAAAGCAAGACATCCTGCTCCAAGTATTATGGCGCTAAGCCATGCCATGTCTATCATATTCAAAATTGATGACCAATGGATATCAAGCTGATGACCAATGCGTCAGTTCTTGCACCCACTCACCTAAAATATGCAACTTTTAGTTACTGTAAATTCAACTTAGAGCAGAACAAAAGCTTCTTTTTTTTTTCTTTAAATTAAGTATTTAACCTGAAAAATAAACTACATGTCACCTAAACCGAACTGGAAAATGATGGACAAGGTAAGCATTTTCACATGGCAAACATTTTCCTCCAACCAAAACACACAAAGATTGAACTTTATATTTTGTTAAACGAAGTTGTCAAATCTACCATGAATAAATCATTGATTCTAAGCCCACATACACATCCAATGAACGATTTGCCGAGTTACATCCGAGATTTGATAAAAAGAACAAGTGTACCTGTAAAGTGAAGGAACCAAAGTTGCATTGACAGGCTAATCGATTGATCGGAGAGCTCTAGGCTGAGCTCTAGACTTGGGTTGGAAGAAGAAAACAGCCAATGAGGTTGTTATGGTTCTGTAGGCAAGCCCCAGGTATTACAACATTGGCAATAAGCCCGTTTCCGGAAAGTAAAGCCCAATAAAACCCATTATCGGTCCCTTTTTGTCTTTTCTTTTTTCGTGAGAAAAGGGCGATAAGAGCCTAACTTTATAAACAAAATATACCATGATTTAAATATGGAATTTTTACATTTTTATGTCATATATTAAACTTTATTACCCTCAATGTTTAAGATTAGAGATAACTACAGTTAGTATACTTAATTACCTATCATATACCATAATTTAAATTAGGGGTATAATAAATTAAGCATTTATTTTAGGCTTAATTATAGGACAAATTAATACACGTTTCTCTTTCCTCTCAGCTCACCCCCCCCCTCCCCCCACATCCGTAACTTGTGTTCATTATTGTTGAACTTCTTCCTGCTTGGTTCCTTATGACTCCTAATCCCTCTCTCCTATCTATTTCCTTCCTCCACACTACTACTCCTTTCCTATATAGTTGCTCAATTCTCATTCTGAGCAACAACCTATTCCTCCATCTCTTTGTGTGATCTCTCCTATTGATGCGTTCTTTGTCAAAACAAACCAGAATTTTTGAAAGGCATAAAATAATTAAAATCTATTTATTCAACAAATAATGACAAGTAATTGTAGTTTAATTGTAGTAGAAACGATATTGAGATGTGTTTGACTTTGTAGTTTATTTGTAATTTTTTTGTTGAATTTTTGTAGATGAAGAGAAAATTTTGTAGTTATATTAAACGTAGTTATTATGCTGTCGTGATTGTATTTAATTTTGTAGTTGAATATGTTCACTCAATTTTGTGATTATGTACAATCTACAATTTAACTAATAATTTATCTATATTTTATCTACAATTTAACTAATAATTTCTCTATATTTTATCTACAATTTAACTACAATTATCTATAATTTATCTACAATTTCTGCAATATATCTTTTTCTTCTTCTTCGAGATTCAATCTGAAATTCAGTCAAAACCAAGTCTAATCTTCACCAAACCCCCTCAAAATTGAGATATAAACTCCAAACCATATTCCCGATTATTTTCAACAACACCCAATCCAAACAAATAATGATTTTTGAAAATCCAAATTTGAATTCAAAGCTTTCAAGCTTTTTAATGGCTGTCAATGGTGGAATTGAGAGAAGAAAAGATGAACAACAGATATATGGTTGCCAATTTCTGAAAACGATGAAGAACAAATGTGAGATATCCTTTCCGATCAAAAATTGGAATTTAATGTCGAATAAATCAATCAGAATATTCTTTCCTGATTATTCGCGCGTATTTTAGGGAAGATTCTGCCCTTTTAAATGCCTAATATACGAATGGTACAGAAATTGTAGGAAAAATGTGGACCATGCGGGTAATTTAGATACCATGAATATATTTGGTAATAAGGTTTCATATATGGTATAGGAAGGAAAAAATCCCTTTAAATATTGGTATATCACATAGTTAATGTTGTATAATGGGACGAAACGAGATGATTTTAACAGGACGGGACGACACGATTTCTTAACGGGATTAAGGGGACTGAGACGTTAGCAGTACGACCCCCTACGCCCATCCGATCCCACTAACTAACGGAGCGAAACGAGATGAGATAGAAGCCCTTAGTGGGATATTTTAAAACTTCTATTAAGTTAAATACATTAAAAAAAATTAAATTGCAATGGCTAGTTTTCTAATAAACTTCAAACATAATAAATTATAAAGACCTCGTTAAGAAAAGAAAAGAAAAAACATGTAGCAAAATATTTTAGTAAATAAAAAAAAATTAGTACTTAAAAAAATACTTGTAATTTATTTAACATAATTCCAAATATGTACTACTGTGAAGTAACTAAGTAAGACAATTCTTAAGAAAATTCAAGGCTTAGGGAATCATGCAATGATCCTTGTCCCAACAATGAGGAGGAACCCAATACCACATGCCCAGAGGGACAATGGGCCAACAAACAATCTAGCATTAATGTTTAGGCCAACAAACGTGCTCATATGGAACATTCAAGGTGGTAACAATGGTAACTTTAGAGTTAATTTTAGAGAAATGTTAGATACTCACCGTCCATGCATGGTCACTTTGCTTGAAACTAGGATGGAAAATCATGTCTATCCTTAGTGATTTCAACCTTTCTCAAATGATCGAGATTCCTAGTGCTGGGCAGTCAGGTCGTATAGTTCTTCTTTGAGATGCTAGCTTGGTTAAAGTACATGACTTTGTTTGAAATAACCATGAGATCCACGCAACTATTAAGGTACTTCATAATCACTCTACTTGGTTATTTTCATCCATCTATGCCACTACAAATTTTACTAAACGTTGTAATATGTGGAACAACATTGAAAATATTAGTAGAAACTACACGGGTCCGTGGTTACTTGGGGGGGATTTCAATGATATTCTTAGCTCTAATAAAAAAATTGGTGGAAATCCCATAAACAGAAATCGTAGTAATGCTATTTGGAATAGTGTTAACCGTTGTACCTTAATTGATCTTGGTTATAAGGGATGTAAATATACTTGGTCCAATCATAGAAAAAATTCTAAGGGATTAATTATGGAACGACTTGATAGAATTTTGGTTAATGAAAAATGGATCTCTTTTATTCCCTAAGGCAGTGGTAACCCATTTACCAAAGACACATTCGGACCATAATCCTCTCTTAATCAACCTTAGACCAAAATAAATAAATCACAATGAGAAGCCCTTTCGTTTAGAAACAATATGGTGTAGACACCCAGATTTTACAAATATCGTGGAAAAATCTTGGTTAAACTCCGATTTTATACATGCACATAGAAATTTTAAAGACTTGGTTATCCAGTGAAAAAATAACACTTTTGGTGATATCTTCAAAAAGAAGGAAAAAAAATTTTGCTAGGCTAAATGGTATACGATGCTCTCCCCACTACCAACATAGTACTTTTCTTCAAAACCTTGAATCAAATCTCCAACTAAAGTATAATAATATCCTACACATGAAACATGATTTTTGGAAATTGAGATCTAGAATCACCTGGATGAATGAAGGTGATTCCAACACGAAATATTACCATATCATAGCCTCTAATAGAAAGCGTCAAAATACTATTACTCACTTCATAAAGGATGATGGTACTTGGATTTCGGATCCAATCAAAATTTTAGATCGCACTCTTTCTTTTTTCATAAAATCCTTTGCTACATCTAATGAATACTCCCTTAACCCTAATATTAACAACACTGTCATCAAGGATAACACTAATATTAGTAGCCTTGATAACCCTCTCTCAATGTTGAAATTTATAAAGCCATTTTCTCCTTGAAACCATATAAGGCATCTGGACCGGATGGAATCCACCATTTCTTCTACCAAAAGTATTGGCACATAATGGGTAAGTCATTTTCAGAATTTTTTCACAATATTTTTAACACCCAAAAACTACTCCAAGAAATAAATGAAACTCTCATTTGCCTCATCCCTAAATTTCCAAATGCCAACAATCTAAAAAAATTTAGATCAATTGGCCTGTGCAACACAGGATACAAAGTTATTACGGAAATCATTGCAAATAGGCTAAAGACTTTCCTACCATACCTTATTAGCCCCATGCAAGCTAGTTTTATGAAAAATCGTAGAGCTAGTGACAATGCAATAATTATTCAAGAGATCATGCATAATCTAAATCGATCCAAAAAGAAGAAGTTCGACATGATCATTAAACTAGACCTTGAAAAAGCATTTGATAGATTACAATGGTCCTTTATTTACAAAACACTAAAATACTTTAACTCCCCCCCCCCCAAACTATGCAACCTCATCATGCAATATATTACCACTAGCTCTATGGCTATATTAGTGAATGGGGCAAAAACAAATACCTTTCAACCAAGTAGAGTTATCCGTCAAGGTGACCCCCTATCCCCCTACATCTTCATCCTTTGTGTGGAGCTTTTATCCTGTCTCATCAATCATCAAGTTGACATACTCAATTGGGATCCAATCAATATAAGCCATAAAGGACCCTCATTCTCTCATGTCTTCTTTGCGGACGACATTACTCTTATGGGAAAAGCCAATAAAAAACAATTCTTACTATGAAAAAATGTTTGGACTTATTTACACTGGAATCAGGGTTGGCCATCAACAAAGCCAAATCTAGGATCTTGATCCCTTATTATTGCCCCAAGGATAAAAATATATTTTTAACCTCCGTCTTTGGTATAAAAACAACCTGTGATTTGGAAAATACCTAGGCTTTCCTATACTAGCACATAAGCCTAAAGCAAAGGACTTCCAATACTTAATTGATAATCTTCACTCAAAATTGTCACACTGAAAATATCCTTTCATCAACATGGCTGGTCGAGCCACATTGACCTCCAGTACTCTAAGTGCAATCCCATCTTACTCCATGCAATATACACTCCTTCCACCAAAAACTATCAAAACTATTGATAAAATACAAAGAGATTTTCTATGGGGCACCACCCCTACCAATCGAAAACTCTATCTCATTAGTTGGGAAACAATCACTAAAGATAAAAAAAAGATGGTGGATTAGGCCTCAAACAAGCCAAGTTCAAAAACTTGGTCACCCTAGCTAGTCTTGTTTGGAGATTACTCCAAAACCCTAGTAACCCATGGTGTCAGCTAATTAGGGGAAAATATGCTTATTCAAAGTGCTTTATCAAAACCTCATTCATTTGGCAAACAATCACCAAGGGTTGGGAAATGTTCCATAAAGGTCTTCTGTGGCACCCCTCCAAAAATACCAAATTAAATGTTTGGTATAACAAATGGATCTACAACTCAAACTCTCTTATATCCTCTATTTCAGGCCCACTTTCATTTAAGGACCAAAACCTTTCCATTACTGATATTATAAGTAATAATAAATGGAACCTGGATAATATCTCCTTCAAGCTCCCAAATGAAATTGTCAAAAAAACTGAGGCCACTCCCATTCCCCCTAATAAACCTAAAACATAGAGTATGAGTTGGAAACTTAATTCCAATGGTATTTTCTCGACTAGGTCGTGTTATACTCTCTTGGATAAGCAAAACTATACTGCCAAAAATTTCAATTGGATTTGGCACCTACATTGCCCAAAAATTCTTTCTTTGGAAATGCATGCACAATCGTCTTCCATTTAGATCATACTTAGCCCATCCAGGAATGAAAATTGACAAAACTTGCACATATTGTAGAAGGGACGATGAAAACATCTATCACATTTTCTTAACTTGTCCCATTGCTTGCACCTTTTGGCTAAATCTTGGTATTAATCATATTGATTTAATAGACAAAAATAACTGGCTTGAAGAATTGAGAGATATTTTCATAAAATAAAATACAACAACATTAATTGGGATACCCTCTTCCCCTATGCTATTTGGAGCCTTTGGACAAACAGAAACAATAACAATTGCAACAACCTTCAAAATAATATTGATATCAAGAAAACTGCTCCACCAAGCGTGGGAATTCGTATTTTTCACTTAAAGATATGTCACCACGCACAAAAAACTTGATGTCAATATTAAATGGCATAAACCTCCTAAAAATTGGTACAAACTTAACTGTGATGGTGCATTCTCGAGCCATACAAATACAACAGGTATAGGAGGATTCATTTGTAATTGCAATGAAGAATGGATCGTGGGATACCATAAGACAATTCATGCAATATCATCCACTCATGCTGAGCTACTGGCCCTTCTTGAAGGATTAAAGCTATCAGTCGAATGTAAGCTGGACAAATTGGAAATAGAGACTGATTGCACTGATATCATTAACCTTATCTCCAATAGTGGAAATAATTTCACTAACATTATTTTTTAATGCAGATGGTTGATGAAACAGCTGAAGCACCCAATCCTGAGGCATAACTTCAGAGAAGCCAACGCAGCAGCACACAAGTTAGCCAAGGAAGCTGCCATAAATGAGAAACCTACTAAATGTTATCTACATGCATGTCCACCATTTTTGTTTGAGCGTGAAATTGAAAAGGACAAGCATAATTTTTGTTATGTTGTTAAGAGACTACCTATCTTTGTCTGTAATTATCTAGCTACTTTGGGCAATGGTAATGCCCTAGACACTGTTGCTACTAAAGTGATGTAATATGTCTAAGTTATTATAAATATATAATTTATGTTATAAAAAAATCCGTTTAGTTTATTTAATTACAATTTTAAATTTTACAGACAAATACAAGTCTTTTGAAGGGCACCTAATCAATACAGTCACCTTCTAGGAAAGTTTTTGGTTAAACTATGCCTCTAAGTAGCTAATTACAAATTATCATGCTAATATCTATACTTTCATGTATAGTTTCTTTCTAGCTTTCGTATAATATCAATGGGAAGCTCCTCTAAAACTGGCAATGTCGCTTGATGTTCCATGAGTTCCATGCCGTCATCGCTTTCAATACAAAGTTCTCGTTGTATTCTTCTTCTTCCTTAGTGGTTAATTTTTGTTGACCAAAATTTCTTCTTTCTGCACTGATCCAGTCTTTGAATAAGAATGAAAATCTCTAGGTTGTCCTTCGCTAACAAATGTCTGTAGTTTCCGATTTGAAATCTTGTCGTGCTAAAAGCACACTCCAAAGCTACTGATGACTCTTGAATAACCAGTACATCTCGAACCATTCTTCAAAGTATTAAAAATACCTTGTCATGCCCCCTCCACCAGAAATACCTTGACATGCCCCTCCACCATGCTAAAAGTTGTTCATTACCTTCTTCGTCTTTAATAGATTCTAATCCCTGATTGAGATAAGCATCAAGTTTATTTTCAATACCAGTTGAATCAGGATCTCCATACCTTCCAACACTTTATCTTTTACCCTAGCCGTAGATGTAAACTATCTAGAGTTGCCATGTTTTTTACTTATCAAACATTAGTTTGGCATGAATATATGCTAGCTTGGTATTCTTCGACAATTGGGATTTTAGTTTTTGAAATTTCTAATTTCACATCAATTTTATGAACAAATTTTTTTGCACCTAGTAAATTTAAAGATGGGTCAAGTATAGTAAAATTTAAACAAATGGTGAGAAATTTAAAAAATAATTTTTAAATTTCTAAATTATTTTAACGGTTGGTGTATATGCATCTAATTTTATACTTAGCAAATACAAAAATTCCACAAATATACTACAATCTTTATGTAATAGTGGGATAATATATACCAAAAAATTATTTTGTAACATAATTAAAAAAAAAAATAGTATTCTCATAAACTTCTTTCCAATCAGATTCGATAATTAATTAATTGTTGCCCGCATTATGCATTATTTCTCATTTGTATATGCAACCAATATATAGAAGCAACTTTTAACATTTCATAAGTAGAATGTCTCCTAGTACAAACATCTTTTGAAAGACACATCTCTCTTTAAATTCATAAATTCTACTTGCTTTATTAGTATGAAAGATATATGCACAAGCATATTTTATTTTAGCACAAAAAGCGACAAATAAATCGGCACTAGATTTGACAACCAAATTAGATATATGGCATGCACATCTAACATAAAAAATTGAGTCATAAAGTTGGAAAATTCTAACTTTTAAGTTATTTGCTGCAATAATATTCGCAGAGGCATTATTTAATGTGATGGTTAAAACTTTGTTAATAGGACCATAAAATTGAACAATTTCTAGAATAGTAATAGCAATATATGCTCCAGTGTATTTTGAATCAACAAATTTATAAGCAATAATATATTTTTTCATGTTTTAGTTATAATCATCCAATGACATGTAACAACTCAATGATCATCGCCATAAGGACTACGATCTATCCAAAGTGAAGATAAGGTGTATACTGAAGATAGTCATTATGAAATTAAAAAATATCATTTCTACTGTAGTTCTAGGAAAACCTTGAAAAAGGGAATTATGTGAGTCTTGTATATAATGCTCAAAAGCGGGTTGAGAAGAAAAAGTAAAAGGTACGCACAGATAGCGACCATTTTCGCTATATTTTTGTGATCTCTAGGATTAAACTATTGTTGGACATAATTAGAACCCTTGCCAGATCTAGTAGGAGCGCCATAAGTGCCACTAGGATTCGATATCTCTCTGACATATATTTGAGCTTGTATCTATATATCTTTGTATTTAGTTTTCTAGAGTCTCCTTAAACCCCTCGTCCCACCTGCTATTTCACCTGTCTCATGTGCAAATGATGATTACATTTGTTACAAGTTTCAACACATGCATCTTTATTGAAAGTAAAAAATATCCATGCAAGTGATGTTCTTTGGCATGTTTAACCTTACCCCTAGTAGGAGGTACATGTGAAGGTAAAGTTCCAAATCGAGATTGAATCTGTGTAATGACTCGGCTAGTAATTTTGTGATTTAATGCTTACCGTATGTTGGTTTGTTATTTTACAACTTGCGGGGATAGTTAGTTTGACTTCGGGAAGGTTTGAGATGGATTTGTGACACTTAGTCTCATTTTAGAAGCTTAAGTTGCTAGAGTTGACCAAGGTTTGACATTTGATTAGATGGTCTTGGATTGATGATTTGATGGCTCCAATAGGTTCGTATGGTGATTTTGGACTTAAGTGTATGTTCGGATTTGAATTTGTAGGTTCATGGAAAGTTTTGGATCTATTTGCCAAAGGTTGGTAATTTGAAGGTTTAGAGAGTCCATAGGTTTGACGAGGAGTTGACTTTGATAATATCGAGATCTGATTAGTATTTCGAGACTTTGAATAGGTTCATTTAGTAGAGTGAAGATTTTGTGCAAATTTTGGTTGTGATCCCGAATGTCTAAGTATAATATGGACGTGTTTCGTAAAGTTGGAATGTTTGAAACTTAAGAGAAGGGTTTTGATCCTCAATTCTTGTTTTGATGTTATTTATTCTATTTGGAGACCTTGAATAGGTTTGAATTAGGTATAGGGACTTGCTGGTATGGTTGGATGGGGTCTTGGGAGGGCTCGGGTATTTTGGAATTTCTAGAGTATTTTGGTGTGTATTGGTAGTTCTAGTTCTAGTGTGTAATGACTTGGGCGGTCATTTTGTAATTGAGCCCCATTCCCCTATTGGATGATTTTGGTATGTGCATTTATTTTTATGTTGCTTGCGGAGATGACTCATTTGGTTTCGAGAAGGTTTTGGATTTAATTGGAATACTTAGTTCCTAGTTTGGAAGCTTAAGGTGGAAGTATTGGCCAATTCTGACTTTTGTGTATTTATTCTCGGATTGGAGTTTTGATAATTCCATTAGACCTAGATGGTTATTTTGGATTTAGGAATATGGTCGGATTTAGATTCGGAGGTTCCTAGGTTGATTAACTCTAATTGGCGAAAGTTGAAAGTTTGGAGGTTTAAAAGTTCATAGGTTTGACGCACAATTGACTTTGTGGTTATCAATGTCCTTTTATGATTCGGAGTCTTGGAATAGGTTTGTATGGTTATTTATGACTTGTGTGTAACATTTAGAGTCATTCTGAGTTGTTTAGGCATATTTGACGTAAGTTTGGAATTCGAAAATTTGGATTAGTTCATTAACTTTGAATTAAGGTGAGATTTGTGGGTTTAATGTTATTTTGTGTGATTTGAAGTCTCGAGTAAGTAGGTGTTATATTTTGGGATTGGGTGGTGTGTTTAGACTGGGTCTCGAGGGGCTCGGATAATTGTCAGATCATTTAGGCCTTGGTGGGCATTTATGTTATGATGTTTTCACACCTGCGAGGTCAGAACCACAAGTGCGAGTCCGCAAATGCAGATGGTTGGCCATAGATGCGGAGATGGGAGGGAGACAACTTGGTCTGTAGATGCAAAGGACCTTGCACAAATGCAATGGTCGCAAATGCGCATCCTTGAACACAAAATCGAGGCCGCAGGTGCGAGGTATTTGTCTGCAGAAGAGAAATCTTGGGACTTAAATGGATTCTCATTTACGATGATTTTCCGCATATGCGGTTTTGGAGAAGCAACTTATGGGACGCGAAGCAAAAATACTGGGCAGAATATATCTTGAACGAGGGTTTAATTTCATTTATCATATTTTGAGACCGAGAGCTTGGATTTGGGCAATCTTAGAGGGGATTTTAAGCTTTTTTGACTCGGATTTAATTATTATTCATGATTCGAAACTTGACTTTAGCAATTAAATGATTAATCTAACTGAAGAGATAAAGGATTTTAATAAAAACTTATCTAAAGTGTAAATTCGAGATTTTAACCTCGATTTGGAATATGAATTGGATGAAACTTGTGTGATCAGACTCGTATTGGAATGGGTGTTCATAATTTGTGAGTTTTCTCGGGCTCCGGTGTCACGACCCCGAATCCTAATCCAGGTCGTGATGGCGCCCAACGACGGGGTTAGGCAAGCCAATATGAATTACGCTAAGTGTCACACTTCCCATTTGATTAAACAAGTCAATAATTACCAATTTTTAAACAGTTAAACATGATGATAGCTTGATACACAAATAAAAGCATAACACTACATGGCCAAAATAAAGCATATGTATGCCTATACAACCCAAAACCCAAAATATACACTACGCGTGTGCCAGGAACTAGTGTCACGAGAGTCATGGGCATACTAACGGAATATACAAAGGAAAGTAATATATATACAAATCCACAGTCTGGATGAAATAGACGGGGAAAATAACAAAAGTAAGTGAAAACTCCATGGTGCTGCTGGGAATCGCCAGAGGAAGCAGCTCACCGTGAAGTCAAGTCCACAATCTCAGGATCTATCTCCGGTACAATAACCAGAAGCACCGGCCTCAGAACCTGTACAGTTAAGTACAGAAGTGCAGCATGAGTACATATTAAATAAATATGTACCCAGTGAGTATCCCGCCTAAACTCGAAGAAGTAGTGACGAGAGGTCGACTCGATACTCACTAAGGTCCAACAGTAATAACATTTGATAGAATATAAGGAAATACAGTAGGCATGTCAGGAAATAAGCAACAAGTACATATCAAGAGTAGAAATCCAAACAACTACTAAATCAAACAATAATGCACTTTCAAGGGTAAGACCACCGAAAGGAAACAATAATCACCAAGTCTTAGATCCGCCGTGGCGTACGGCCCGCTCCCGTAAGGTACCTTCTAAACTCGCCGTGGAGTACCACCCGATCCCATATGTATCACAAATATTCCTCAACACTGCCGTGGCGTACGACCGTATCCCATATATATTTCAATTTCTTTTCAACTCTGTCGTGGCGTACGACCCCATCCCATATATATATATTTCAAACACTTTTCAACTCTGCCGTGGCGTACGACCCGATCCCATATAGACATAATCACTCTCAAACCTGTCGTGGCGTACATACCGATCCCATATATATCACAAATACTTACTTCCATAAGAAATTCCTTTCCTTTCAACAACTATCCATAAATCCTCAAAGGAACAATACTATACAAAACATAATCTCATAGTACATATGGCGTCACAATGAATCATATAGAGCATTTCAAGGAAGCATGTAAGGCATTACGAGGAAGCATATAAAGCTTGATGTGGCCTAACTACCCGGACATAACAATGATAGCCGCTACGTACAGACTCTCTTCACTTGGAGCGTACGTAGCCCCCAAACAATTTACACATAGAATATACATCACCTATGGGGACAATTCTCTCTTACAAGGTTAGAAAGGAGACTCACCTCGTGTCGAATCTACCCCTCGGACCACAATTGCGCCCGAAACTCCGAACTCTACACCCGAGGACTCGCAACTAGCCAAAAGGTATACAATAATATCAATGCATGCACAAAGCGGGAAGTTATCCTAGTTATTCAATAAAATCGCTATTCTTGAAGAATTCCCAAATTCCAACCCCGGTCCCTCATGATCAAATTCCGAAAATTCTCGAAGGGATCACTCACCCATAGCCTAAGGATCATTAAGGTGTGATTTCTACTTGAAATCATGGACTAAGATGGAAAATCACAAAATCCTCAAGAGCCCTAAAAATTACTACCTAATTCCATGATTTTAGATAATTTAGTAGGGAATTTAACTAGGGATTAATGTTTGAAACTAATGCTAGATAGGGAATTTACTTACCTCAAGTACTAGGTTGAAGGCCCTTTTGGAAGCTCCCAAATAACAATAGGAAGAAGATGGAAAATGGAAGAAATGACTCAATCCCGTGTTTAAATGAAATTTCACTGCCTGGCCTACAGGGATTCCGCACCTGCGGTCTCGCACCTGCGGAATTGGGCAAGAGGGGCTGGGGTCTCACCTGCGGAGGTGGAGACTGCACTTACGGTTCTGCTCCTACGGAAAAGGAACCGCACCTGCGGAACCTTCGCTCCTGCGAGGCTGGGACCGCAGGAGCGGTCCCGCACCTGCGGCTGGGAAACCGCACCTGCAGTCACACCAAATCAGGTGCACCAGCTGCATCTTCAGCTGGTTTTTGGCCTCGTGTGGTGTTCGGGAGGCACCTGGGCCCATCCGAGCCTTGTCCAACTATACCAACAAGTCCTAACTAATAATACGGACTCGCTCGAGCCTTCAGAACACCCACAACAGCGCTAAATCTAATAATCACCCTTCAAAACCCCTAGGATCAAACTTAAGAATTTCTAAGTTCTTGATTTTCTATAACAACGCGCCGGACCGACTTATACTACCCGGGACGACCCCAAATTTTGCAGACAAGTCATGAATGACATAACGGAACTATTCCCAGTCTCAGAATAACATTCGAACCTCGGTAGCATAAAATCACATTCCAAACCAAATTTCAAGTTCTATGAAAATTCTCAAAACTTCACTAACTCTAAATTTCCCGCTTTGATCCGAAACCCGTCAAATCAAGTCCGTTTCTTACCAAATTTCACAGATAACTTAAATAACACATATTGAACGTGTTCAGGGCTACAGAACCATAATACGGGCCCGACAGCACAGGTTTCACGTCAAGGTTCATTTTTATAAGCCTTTATTATTTTCAGAAAACAATTTTCTTTAAAAATTCATTTCTCAGACTTGGGTCCTCGGAATTCGATTTCGGGCATACGCCCAAGTCCTACATTTTTCTACGGACCTTCCGGGACCGTCACATCACGGATCCGGGTCCGTTTACCAAAAATGTTGACCAAAGTCAACTTTATTCAATTAATTATCATAAATTCAACTCTTTATCAAGTTTCCACATAAAGGCTTCCCGGCTACGCGCTCGGGCTGCGCACGCATATCGAGGTGAGATTGATAGAGGCTTTCGAGGCCTCGGAACACAGGCATAATTAAATCTACATAAGATGACCTTTTGGGTCATCAGAATCTCCCCATTTAAAACAAAACGGACGTAGAATCGTACCTGAAGTGCTGAATAACTGTGGATACCTGCTCCGCATGTCCTTCTCGGACTCCCAAGTCACCTCATCGACTGGTTGGCCCCTTCACTGGACCTTTACGGCAGAAACTATCTTAGACCTCAACTGGCGGTCCTGCCTATCAATAATAGCAACTGGATCCTCATCGAAGCCCAACTACTCATCTAACTGAATAGTGCTGAAATCAATCACGTGAGAGAAATCAACATGATATCTCCGGAGCATGGATACATGAAAAACCGGATGAACTCCTGATAAGGCGGGATGTAAGGCGAGATCATTAGCAACCTCCTCGACTCGCCTCAACACCTCGAAAGGGCCTATAAACCTGGGGCTTAGCTTGCCCTTCTTCCCGAATCTCATGATGCCCTTCACCGGCGAAACCTTCAACATAACCTTATCTCCCTCCATAAATGCTACATCACGCGCCCGCTGATCTGCGTAACTCTTCTGTCTGGACTGAGCTGTGCGGAGTCTCTCCTGAATAATCTTCACCCTATCCAAAACATCTCTCACCAGATCTGTGCCATATAACTTGGCCTCGCCAGGCTCAAACCACCCGATAGGAGAACGACATCGCCGACCATATAAAGCCTCGAATGGAGCCATCTCGATGCTGGACTGATAACTGTTATTGTATGCAAACTCCGCCAAAGGCAAGAACTGGTCCCACTGACCGCCAAAATCAATCACACAAGCCCTGAGCATATCCTCCAAAATCTGAACTGTACGCTCCGACTGACCATCAGTCTGAGGGTGAAATGCTGAGCTGAGATCTATCTGAGTGCCCATCTCACTGTGCAATGCTCTCCAGAAGTGCGAGGTGAACTGAGGACCTCGATCTGATATAATGGACACCGACACACCGTGCAACCGGACTATCTCCCGAATATAAATCTGGGCCAACCTCTCTGTAGTATAAGTAGTAGCCACAGGAATAAAATGCGCTGATTTGGTCAATCTATCCACAATGACCCAAACCGCGTCAACCTTCCGCAAAGTCCGAGGCAACCCAACCACGAAGTCCATGGTGATGCACTCCCATTTCCAGTAAGGAATGGGCATCTGCTGAAGTAAGCCTCCTGGCCTCTGGTGCTCGTACTTGACCTGCTGACGATTGAGACACCTAGCCACAAACTGCACTATGTCCTTCTTCATTCGCCTCCACCAGTAGTGCTGCTTCAAATCACGGTACATCTTTACCGCACCCGGATGTACAGAATACCAGGAACTCTAGGCCTCTTCTAGAATTCTCTTCCTCAGGCCATCAATATTAGGAACACATAAACGGCCCTGGAGCCTCAAAACACCATCCTCGCCCAAAGTAACCTCCTTGGTCTTGCCCTGGACCACCGTATCCCGAAGCTCTACAAGGCATGGATCATCAAACTGTGAGCCTTAATCTCCCTCAACAATGAAGACTGAGCAACTACATGAGCCAAAACTCGACGAGGCTCCAAAAGGTCCAATCTAACAATGCGATTGGCCAAGGACTGAATGTCCAAGGCTAAAGGTCTCTCCTCCGCTGCAATGTACGCCAAGCTACCCATACTCGCTGCCCTCCTGCTCAAAGCATCTGCTACTACATTCGCCTTGCCCGGGTGGTACAAAATAGTGAGATCATAATCTTTTAACAACTCAAGCCATCTCCGCTGCCTCAAATTAAGGTCCCTCTGCTTGAATAAGTGCTGCAAACTGCGTGGTCAATGTAGACCTCACATGACACACCATACAAATAGTGCCGCCAATTCTTCAAAGCATGAACAATCGCCGCCAACTCTAAGTCATGCACATGATAATTCTTTTCATGAACCTTTAGCTGGCGCGAAGCATAAGCAATAACCCTGCCATCTTGCATCAGCACACATCCCAACCCGACGCGTGAAGCGTCGCAATACACAGTATACATCCCAGAACCGGAAGGCAATGACAGAACTGATGCTGAGGTCAAAGCTGACTTGAGCTTCTGAAAGCTCGCCTCACACTCGTCGGACCACCGAAATGGGGCATTCTTCTGAGTCAATCTAGTCAATGGAGCTGCAATAGAAGAGAACCCCTCCATGAATCGGCGATAATAGCCTGCTAGGCCCAAGAAACTCCTGATCTCTGAAGCTGAAGCAGGACGCGGCCAACTCTGAATTGCCTCAATCTTCTGAGGATCAACCTTGATACCTTCTCCGGATACCATATGCCCCAAAAATGCCACGGAATCTAACCAGAACTCGCACTTGGAGAACTTAGCATATAGATTCTGTTCCCGCAAGGTCTGGAGCACAACCCTCAAATGCTGCTCATGCTCACCCAGGCTCCGCGAATAAATCAAGATGTCATCAATGAAGACGATGACGAAGGAATTAATAGACGACATGAATACCCTATTCATCAAGTCCATGAATGCTGTTGGGGCATTAGTCAAACCAAAGGACATCACCATGAACTCATAATGGCCATATCTTGTACGAAATGCAGTCTTCGGAACATCCGAAGCCCGAATCTTCAACTGATGATAACCCGATCTCAAATCAACCTTGGAAAACACACGAGCACCCTGCAACTGGTCAAATAAATCATCGATGCGCGACATAGGATACTTATTCTTAATAGTAACCTTATTCAGCTGGCGGTAATCAATACACATCCGCATAGACCCATACAAATAGAACTGGAGCACCCCACGACGACACACTCGGCCTAATGAACCCCTTGGCCAACAACTCCTCAAGTTTCTCCTTTAACTCTTTCAGCTCCTTAGGAGCCATACGATACAGGGGAATGGAGATAGGCTGAGTATCTGGAGCTAAATCAATACAAAAATCAACATCTCGATCTGGAGGCATGCTTGGAAGGTTTGAAGGAAATACGTCTGAAAACTCTCGCACCACCGGCACTGAATCAATGGTCGAAGACTCGGCGGTGGTTTCCCTCACATAAGCAAGGTAAGCCAAACAACCCTTCTCGACCATATGCCGAGCCTTTATGAAGGAAATGACCCGGCTGGAGGCATTAACTAAAGAACCTCTCCACTCTAGCCTAGGCGACTCAGGCATGGCTAAAGTGACTGTCTTAGCATGGCAATCTAACACAGCATGATAAGGAGACAGCCAATCCATGCCTAGGATAACCTCAAAATCAATCATATCTAGCAATAAAAGATCTACTCTGGTATCGAGACCGCAGAAAGTGATCACACAAGACCGGTAGACCCGGTCTACCACCACAAAATCGCCCACAGGAGTGGACATATATATATGGGTACCCAAGGACTCACGATGGACATCCAGAAAATGAGCAAATAACACTAAAACATATGAATACGTGGATCCTGGGTCAAATAGTACCGAAGCCTCTCTACCACATACCGAGATAATACATGTGATTACGGCGTCTGAAGTCACTGCATCTGATCTGGCCGGAATGGCATAAAATCTAGTTGGGGCTCCGGAAGACTGAACTCCCCCAGAGTGAACAGGAACTAACTGACCTCGTCCTGGCTGGCCTCCCTCTCTAAGACGACCCCTGCCGACCTGCCCTCCACCTCGAGGTGGCCGGACTGCTGGTGCTGAACTCCTAGGCTGATAACTCTACCGCACTGCCTTGCCCCGATACTTGGGACAATACCTCCACGTATGACCCGGCTCCCCACACTCAAAACAACCTCCTGGCGCTACAACCTGTTGCCCGATAGAGGAAGAAACCTGAATAGTCGGAGGGCGGTGTGAACCCTCTGGTAAGGCACTGAAATAGGAACTAGAGGATCTCTGATGACTGGAATAACCGTTGGGTGCACTCTGGATGGCTGGAGGTCGATAGGAACGCTCTGGCATAGCGCCCAACTGAGGCCTCACTGAACCACCTCGAGGGGGTAGTGGTGGTGCTGAATATGAAGGTCTGCTGGGCTGACCACCCCCAAATTGACCCCTACTCCTAGCTGAAGCATCCCTGAACTCTCTTGAGAACCTGGGCCTCTTGTCCCGTTGACCCTGCTGACCCTGCTCCCTACTCCTCAACCGATACCCCTCAATCCGTCGAGCTATCTCAACTACAAGATGGTAGGGGGTACCCATCTCCACCTCTCGGGCCACAAAGGCCCTAATACCTAGATGCAAGCCTTCCACAAACCGCCGCGCCCTCTCGACATCAGTAGGTAATATCATAAGGGCATGGCGAGATAACTCGAAAAATCTAGCCTCATAATCAGTCACTGACATCTGCCCCTGCTCTAGTCGCTCAAACTGACCCCGTAGCTCCTCCCTCTCAGAAGGTGGAATGTATCTGTCTAGAAATAGCTGAACGAACTGATCCCAAGTGATAGGAGAGGAATCTGCTGGTCTATTGAGAATATTTGACTGCCACCACCAGCGAGCTCTGTCCTCTAACTGAAATGTGGTGAAATCCACTCCACGGGACTCCAAAATCCTCATGTTGTGCAGTATGTCCCTACACCTATCAATAAAATCCTGAGCATCCTCACCCCGCTCACCCCGAAGACTGGAGGGCGAAGTCGGGTCCATTTATCTAACATCTTCTGTTGGTCACCCTCTGAAATTGGCCTGGGCTCAGGGGCTGCTACTACGGGCTGAACCCCTCCCACAGGCGGTGTGCCCGGGGTATGACGTGCTGCTGCTGCCTGCCCTGTGGCTTGGGCGGTAGGGGTCTGGACTCCCCTTCCCGCCTGAGAAGTAGCAGGGTCGGCTGGAAATAAACCTTCCTGAGACATAGTGTCCATGAATCTCAGCATACGACCCATGACCTCCTAGAAGCTTGGCCCCGTCATGAAATCCACTAGAGCAGGTGCTACTGGAGGCACCTCATCATGCTCCTCCATAATAGGGTCCTCTGGTGGTGCCACTGGTGTAGATCTGGGACGCCCTCGACCCCTACCTCGAGCAGGTGCTCTACCCCTGCCTTTACCCCGACCTCGGGCGGCGGGGGCAGTGACATCTCCTGGGCCAGAAGCATCGGATGCATGCGTCATCACCATATGTGAGAGAATAGAAGAATAAGTTTGAGTACATCATAGATTGCACGACATGATGTGAATAAAGGGACGTTTCCTAAAACCTCATGGCCTCCTGAAGATAAGTACAAACTTCTCTGTATCGATCCGCAAGACTCTACTGGGCCTGCCCGTGACTCGTGAGACTTACGTGAACCTAGTGCTCTGATACCACGTTGTCACGACCCCGAATCCTAATCCAGGTCGTGATGGAGCCCAACGACGGGGTTAGACAAGCCAATATGAATTACACTAAGTGTCACCCTTCCCATTTGATTAAACAAGTCAATAATTACAAATTTTAAACAGTTAAACATGATGATATCTTGATACGCAAATAAAAGCATAACACTACATGGCCAAAATAAAGCATATGTATGCCTATACAACCCAAAACCCAAAATATACACTACGCGTGTGCCAGGAACTAGTGTCACGAGAGTCATGGGCATACTAACGGAATATACAATGGAAAGTAATATATATACAAATCCACAATATGGATGAAATAAACGGGAAAAATAACAAAAGTAAGTGAAAACTCCATGGTGCTGCTGGGAATCGCCAGAGGAAGCAGCTCACCGTGAAGTCAGGTCCACGATCTCAGGATCTATCTCCGGTAAATAACCAGAAGCACCGGCCTCAGAACCTGTACAGTTAAGTATAGAAGTGCAGCATGAGTACATATTAAATAAATATGTACCCAGTGAGTATCCCGCCTAAACTCGAAGAAGTAGTGACGAGAGGTCGACTCGATACTCACTAAGGTCCAACAGTAATAACAT
>ML251585.1:0-19153 GCA_005239495.1 Nicotiana undulata | reverse complement strand
AAACAATAATGCACTTTCAAGGGTAAGACCACCGAAAGGAAACAATAATCACCAAGTCTTAGATCCGCCGTGGCGTACGGCCCGCTCCCGTAAGGTACCTTCTAAACTCACCGTGGAGTACGACCCGATCCCATATGTATCACAAATATTCCTCAACACTGCCGTGGCGTACGACCGTATCCCATATATATTTCAATTTCTTTTCAACTCTGTCGTGGCATACGGCCCGATCTCATATATATATTTCAAATACTTTGCAACTCTGTCGTGGCGTACGGCCCGATCCCATATACACATAATCACTCTCAAACCTGCCATGGCGTACGGCCCGATCCCATATATATCACAAATACTTACTTCCATAACAAATTCCTTTCCTTTCAACAACTATCCATAAAGCCACAGAGGAACAATACTATACAAAACATAATCTCATAGTACATGTCGTCACAATGAATCATATAGAGCATTTCAAGGAAGCATATAAGGCATTACGAGGAAGCATATAAAGCATGATGTGGCCTAACTACCCGGACATAACAATGATAGCCGCTACGTACAGAATCTCGTCACTTGGCGCGTACGTAGCCCCCAAAAAATTTACACATAGCCTATACATCACCTATGGGGACAATTCTCTCTTACAAGGTTAGAAAGGAGACTCACCTCGTGTCGAATCTACCCCTCGGACCACAATTGCGCCCGAAACTCCGAACTCTACACCCGAGGACTTGCAACTAGCCAAAAGGTGTAAAATTAAATCAATGCATGCACAATGTGGGAAATTTTCTTAGTTATTCACTAAAATCGCTATTCTTGAAGAATTTCCAAATTCCAACCCCGGTCCCGCATGTTCAAATTCCGAAAATTCTCGAAGGGATCACTCACTCATAGCCTAAAGATCATTAAGGTGTGATTTCTACTTGAAATCATGGCCTAAGATGGAAAATCACAAAATCCTCAAGAGCCCTAAAAATTACTACCTAATTCCATGATTTTAGATAATTTAAGAGGGAATTTAACTAGGGATTAATGTTTGAAACTAATGCTAGATAGGGAATTTACTAACCTCAAGTACTAGGTTGAAGGCCTTCTTGGAATCTCCCAAATAACACAAGGAAGAAGATGGAAAATGGAAGAAATGACTCAATCCCGTGTTTAAATGAAATTTCACTGCCTGGCCTACACGGATTCCGCACCTGCGGCTCGAGGATCGCACATGCGGTCTCGCACCTACGGAATTGGGCAAGAGGGGCTGGGATCGCACCTGCGGAGCTGGAGACTGCACTTGCGGAGCTGGAGACCGCACCTGCGGAACTTTCGCTCCTGCGAGGCTAGGACCGCAGGAGCGGTCCCGCACCTGCGGCTGGGCAACCGCACCTGCGGTCACACCTGATCAGGTGCACCAGTTGCATCTTCAGCTGGTTTTTGGCCTCGTGTGGTGTTCGGGAGGCATCTGGGCCCACCCGAGCCCGCGTCCAACTATACCAACAAGTCCTAACTAATAATACGGACTCGCTCGAGCTTTCGGAACACCCACAACAACGCTAAATCTAATATCACCCTTCAAAACCCCTAGGATTAAACTTAAGGATTTCTAAGTTCTTGATTTTCTATAACAACGCGCCAGACCGACTTCTACTACCCGGAACGACCCCAAATTTTGCACACAAGTCATGAATGACATAACGGAACTATTCCCAGTCTCGGAATAGCATTCGGACCTCGGTAGCATAAAATCACATTCCAAACCAAATTTCAAGTTCTATGAAAATTCTCAAAACTTCACTAACACTAAATTTCCCATTTTGATCCGAAACCCGTCAAATCAAGTCCGTTTCTTACCAAAGTTCACAGATAACTTAAATAACACATATTGAACCTGTTCCGGGCTACGGAACCATAATAAGGGCCCGACAACACAGGTTTCAGGTCAATGTTCATTTTTATAAGCCTTTATTATTTTCAGAAAATAATTTTCTTTAAAAATTCATTTCTTAGACTTGGGTCCTCGGAATTCAATTCCGGGCATACGCCCAAGTCCTACATTTTCCTACGGACCTTTCGGGACCGTCAGATCACAGATCCGGGTTCGTTTACCAAAAATATTGACCAAAGTCAACTTTATTCATTAATTATCATAAATTCAACTCTTTATCAAGTTTCCACATAAAGGCTCCCCGGCTACGCGCTGGGGCTGCGCATGCACATCGAGGTGAGATTGACAGAGGCTTTCAGGGCCTCGAAACACAATCATAATTAAATCTACATAAGATGACCTTTTGGGTCATCACATCCGAGGTGTGGGCTCTAGGTTGACATTTTGGGGTTTGAATCTAGATCATAGCTTTATTGTTTGGGGTTTTTTCTATAGCTTTTAGTTATATTATTAAGTTATTGGCTAGATTCGAGCCGTCTGAAGATTGATTCATGCATGAAGGGATTTTTAAAGTATTGATTTGGCTTGTTTGAGGTAGGTATCTTGCCTATCCTTTTGTGGGGAATACCCATTTGTCTTTAGCCTTAATTGTTATTTTATTTTATGTGAAAATCAACGTGTACATAAGGTGGCGAGCGTGTACATGGGTGATATGTGTGGTTTATGATCAAATTTGAACTGAGGTTGCTCTTATTGCCTTGTATTGATTGAGAGATCTCTTTGCTACGTGTATTTACTTTGGATGATTACTTAAGTTTACTTTTCCATGCTAGTGATCATATTTTAGGATTTTATTTTCTAAATTGGTCAAGTTGGACGTTTGTGAGATTGCTGCTAAATTGAATAAATATAGCATTAAGTGCCATTACAAAAGGGAGTCCTCATCGAACTAGGTTCTAAAGTAGATAGATTACTAATGCTTGCTAGGCTAGTGGATGCTAAAAAAGTAGAGGCATGATGTCCATGTGATGACCCAAAAGGGTCATCTTATGTAAATTTATTTATGACTGTGTTTTGAGGCCCTGAAAGCGTCCGTTAATCTTACCTTGATGTGCGTGCACAGCCCGAACGCGTAGCTGGGAAGCCTTTATGTGGAATTTTGAAAAAGAGTTGAATTTGTGATAATTAATTGAATAAAGTTGACTTTGGTCAACATTTTTGGTAAACGAACTCGTGATCTGACGGTCCCGGAAGGTCCGTAGGAAAATATAGGACTTGGTCGTATGCCCGGAATAAAATTCCGAGGACCCAAGTCCGAGAAATGAATTTTTAAAGAAAATTATTTTCTGAAAATAATAAAGGCTTATGAAAATGAACCTCGATGTAAAACCTGTGCTGCTGGGCCCGTATCATGGTTCCGAAACCCGGAACAGGTTCAATATGTGTTATTTAAGTTATCTGTGAAATTTGGTAAGAAACGGACTTGATTTGACGGGGTTTGGATCAAAAAGGGAAATTGAGAGTTAATGAAGTTTTGAGGATTTTCATAGAAATTGAAATATGGTTTGGAACGTGTTTTTATGTTACCAAGGTCCGAATGAAATTTCAAGACCGGGAATAGTTCCGTTATGTCATTTATGACTTGTCTGCAAAATTTGAAATCATTCCGAGTAGTATAGGCCGGTTCGGCGCATTGAAATCAATTCAAGAATCTTAAGTTCTTAAGCATGATTCAATTTGGTTTTGGGGTTGAATTCTGAGTTTTGTTGTTGTTTTTCACATTCCGGAAGTTCGAGCGAGTCTGTATCATGAATACAGACTTGCCGGTGCTTTTGGACGAGGTCCCGAGGGGCTCGGGTAAGTTTTGGACCGCCGGGAGCTAATTTGGAAAAACCAGATTTTTGATGTCTGGTTTCCTTCTTCGCGATCACAGAAGGTGGGTCGCGATCGCGGAGAAGGAATTCGGCTGGGCTGCTGATTGTTCTTCGCGATCGCAGCTTCCTCTTCGCGGTCGAGGAAGGTTGGACCCTTGGCCTTCGCGATCGCATCCCAGTCTTTGCGATCGCGGAAGGCTGGACTCCATGCCTTCACGATCGCAGCCCCATCCTCGCGATCGCATAGTGTCAAGTCAGGGCCGGGCATAGTTACTCTTCGCGATCGCAGGACCTCTGCCGCGATCGCAGAGGTCTGGCCAGTTGGCCTTCGCGATCACAGGGGCCTTGTCGCGATCGCAGTGAAGGAATACCTGGGAAGTTTTATTAAATACGGGACTTAGCCTATTTCCTCCATTTTCATATTCCTCCTCAAGTCTTTAAAGAGCTCTTCAAGGAACCTTCCACCACTGTTATTGAGGTAAGTAAATTCTATGGTTTTAATAGTTTCAAACATCAATTCCTAGTTAAATTCCCTACTAAATTATCAAAAATCATGGAATTTGATAGTAATTTTAGGGCTCTTGAGGATTTTGTGATTTTCCATTTTAGGCCATGAATTCAAGTAGAAATCACACCTTAATGATCCTTAGGCTATGGGTAAGTGATCCCTTCGAGAATTTCGGAATTTGAACATGCGGGACCGGGGTTGAAATTTGGGAATTCTTCAAGAATAGCGATTTCATTGAATAACTAAGATANCTATGTGTAAATTGTTTAGGGGCTACGTACGCGCCAAGTGACGAGAGTCCGTACGTAGCGGCTATCATTTTTATGTCCGGGTAGTTAGGCCCACATCATGTCTTATATGCTTCCTTGTAATGCCTTATATGCTTGCTTGTAATGCTTTGTATGATTCATTGTGACGCCATACGTACTATTAGCTCATGTTATATATAGTATTGTTCCTCTGAGGCTTTATGGAGATCGTTGAATTGAAAGGAATTTGCTATGGAAAGTGAGTTTTATAAGTTATTGTGTGTGCATGTGACCGCTTTGCAATTTACATTCCGCGAGCGATGTGTGATTTCCCCCACTCTTATGGGAGCGGGCCATACGCCACGGTAGATTGAAAGTTGCACTTTTGGGACGGGCCGGTCGATCCCCGGCAGTGAACAAAGGTGATATAATTAAGAATGCACTCTTGGTACGGGCCGTTCGATCCTCGGCAGTGCATGGACGAAGTTGTACTATGTATTGATATGGTTACATTGAAGGACGCACTTTTGGGACGAGCCGATCGATCCTCGGCAATGCTTAGATATGATTATGGTAAGCACCTACTTTTGGGATGGGTCGGTCGATCCCCGGCAGTGCATAGCTATTATTCCTTATGACTCCGGCCGGTTGTCTTGTTCCTGTGTGCGCATGATTATGTGGCATAGTTTTCATGGATTTTTACTTGTAAGAGACATCTTTGGGAAAGGAAGTGGTCATTGTTATTGTTCTAGTATTTTCTTGGATTTCTGTGCTTTATACATAATTGCTACTCACTGTCTTACATGCCTACTGCTTTATTTTATCTTTGTTATATCATGCTGTTAGACCTTAGTGAGTGTCAAGTCGACCTCTTGTCACTACTTCTTCGAGATTAGACGGGATACTCACTAGGTACATATTTATTTTAATATGTTCTCATGTTGCACTTCTGTACTTAACTGTACAGGTTCTGAGGCTGGTGCATCTGGTTATCAGACCAGATCCTGATAGTGACCGTAGCAGACTTGACTTCACGGTGAGCTGCTTCCTCTAGCGATCCCCAGCAGCACCATGGAGTTTCATTTACTTTTGTTTCTCGTCTATTCATGCAGACAACGGGATTGTATATATCATTATCCTTTGTATATTTCGTTAGTATGCCCATGACACTCGTGCCACTAGTTCCTGGCACAGACGTAGTGTATATTTTGGATTTTGGGTTGTATAGGCATACATATGATTTATTTCGGCCATGTAGTGTTATGATTTTATTTTCATATCAAGCTATCATCATGTTTAATTGTTTAAAATTGGTAAATATTGACTTGTTTATCAAATGGGAAGGGTAACACCTAGTGAAATTCATATTGGCTTGCCTAACCCCGTCGTTTGGCGCCATCGCGACCCACATTAGAAATTGGGTCGTGAAAACATGGTATCAGAGCCCTAGGTTCACGTAAGTCTCACGAGTCACGGGCAGGACCAGTAGAGTCTTGTGGATCGGTACGGAGACGTCTGTACTTATCTTCACGAGGCTGTGGGGTGTTAGGAAACTTCCCTTTATTCATATCCTGTCGTGCAATCTCTGATGTACTCAAACTTATTCTTCTATTCTCTCACAGATGGTGAGGACGCGTGCATCCGATGCTTCAGGTCCGGGAGATGCCGCTGCCCCCGCCGCCCGAGGTTAGGGTAGGGGCAGGGGTAGAGCACCTGCTCGAGGTAGGGGACGAGGGCGTCCCAGATCTGTACCAGTGGANTTCATGGACACTATGTCCCAGGCTGGTTTATTTCCAGCCGACCCTGCTACTTCTCAGGCGGGAGGGAGGGTCCAGACCCCTACCGCTCAGGCCACAGGTCAGGCAGCAGCAACACGTCATACCCCGGGCACACCGCTCGTGGGTGGGGTTTAGCCCGTGGTAGCAACCCCGAGCCCAGGCCAGTTGCAGAGGGTGACCAGCAGAAGATGTTGGATAGATGGACCCGCCTTCGCCCTCCAGTCTTCGGGGGTGAGCGGGGTGAGGATGCTCAGGATTTCATCGATAGGTGCAGGGACAAATTGCACAACATGAGGATTTTGAAGTCCCATGGAGTGGATTTCACCACATTTCAGTTGGAGGGCAGAGCTCGCAGGTGGTGGCAGTCATATATTCTTAGCAGGCCAGCAGATTCTCCTCCTGTCACTTGGGATCAGTTCGTGCAGGTGTTTCTAGACAGATATATTCCACCATTTGAGAGGGAAGAGTTGCGATGTTAGTTTGAGCAGCTAGAGCAGGGGAAGATGACAGTGACAAATTATGAGGCTAGATTTTCAGAGTTGTCACACCATGCACTTATGATATTGCCTACCGATGCCGAGAGAGTGCGGCGGTTTGTGGCCGGTTTCCATTCAGATATTAGGGACACCATGGCCCGAGAGGTGGATATGGGTACTCCTTACCAGCTTGTAGTTGAGATAACTCAACGGATTGAGGGCTATCGGTTGAGGAGCAGGAAACAGGGTTAGCAGGGTCAGCAGGAGATTTCAGGGATGCTCCGGCTAGGAGCAGAGGTCAGTTCGGGAGTGGTCAGCCCAGCAGGCTTCCATATTCAGCACCTCCACTACCTCCTCGAGGTGGTCCGGCGAGGCCTCAGTTTAGTGCCATGCCATAGCGTTCCTATCATCCTCCAGCCACTCAAGGTTCACCCAGTGGTCACTACAGTCGCTAGAGATCCTCCGGTTCTTATTTCAGTGCTATGCCCGAGGGTCCACATCGCTTCTTGGCTATTCAAGGGTCTTCCTCTTCGGGGCAGCATGCTATGGTACCTAGAGGTTGCTTTGAGTGTGGATATCTAGGTCATATGCAGAGACAGTGTCCCAGGCTTCGGGGCAAGGCAGTGCAGCAGGGTTATCAGCCTATGGGTCCAGCACCAGCAGTCCGGCCACCTAGAGGTGGAGGATAGGTAGGCAGCGATCGTCCTAGAAGGGGAGGCCGGTCAGGGGGAGGTCAGTTAGTTCCTGTTCACTCTGGGGGAGTTCAGTTTTCAGGAGCCTCGGCCAGATTTTATGCCATTCCGGCCAGATCAGATGCAGTGGCCTCAGACGTCGTAATCACAACTATTATCTTAGTATGTGGTAGGGAGGCTTCGGTACTATTTGATCCAGAATCCACGTATTCATATGTTTCAGTACTATTTGCTCATTTTTTAGATGTCCCTCGTGAGTCCTTGGGTTCTCCTATATATGTGTCCACTCCGGTGGGCGATTCTGTGGTGGTAGATCGGGTCTATCGGTCTTGTGTGATCACTTTCTGCGGTTTCTATACCAGAGCAGATCTTTTATTGCTGGATATGATTGATTTTGAGGTTATCCTAGGCATGGATTGGCTATCTCCTTATCATGCTGTGTTAGATTGCCATGCCAAGACACTCACCTTAATCATGCCTGAGTCGCCTAGGCTAGACTGGAGATGTTCTTCAGTTAGTGCATCCAGCCGAGTCATTTCCTTCATAAAGGCTCGGCATATGGTTGAGAAGGGTTGTTTGGCTTACCTTGGTTATGTGCGGGACACCACCGCCGAGTCTTCGACCATTGATTCAGTGCAGGTGGTACGAGAGTTTTCAGACGTATTTCCTTCAGATCTTCCAAGCATGCCTCCAGATCGAGATATTGATTTCTGTATTGATTTAGCTCCAGATACTCAGCCTATTTCCATTCTCGCGTATCGTATGGCTTCTAAGGAGTCAAGAGCAACTTGAGGAGTTTTTGGCTAAGGGGTTCATCAGGCCGAGTGTGTCGTCGTGGGGTGCTCCAGTCCTATTTGTGAAGAAAAAGGATGGGTCTATGCAGATGTGTATTGATTACCGCCAGCTGAATAAGGTTACTATTAAGAATAAGTATCCTCTGCCGCGCATCGATGATTTATTTGACCAGTTGCAGGGTGCTCGTATAATTTCCAAGGTTGATTTGAGATCGGGTTATCATCAGTTGAATATTCGGGCTTCAGATGTTCNTTGAAGATTCGGGCTTCAGATGTTCCGAAGACTGCATTTCGTACCAGATATGGCCATTATGAGTTCCTGGTGATGTCCTTTGGTTTAACTAATGCCCCAGCAGCATTCATGGACTTGATGAATAGGGTATTCAGGCCGTATATTGATTCCTTCGTCATCGTCTTCATTGATGACATCTTGATTTATTCGCGGAGCCTGGGTGAGCATGAGCAGCATTTGAGAGTTGTGCTCCAGACCTTGCGGGAACAGAAGCTGTATGCTAAGTTCTCCAAGTGTGAGTTCTGGTTAGATTCTGTGGCATTTTTGGGGCATGTGGTATCCGGAGAAGGTATCAAGGTTGATCCTCAGAAGATTGAGGCGGTTCAGAGTTGGCCGCGTCCTACTTCAGCTATAGATATCAGGAGTTTCTTGGTCCTAGCAGGCTATTATCGCCGATTCGTGGAAGGATTCTCTTCTATTGCAGCTCCATTGACTAGATTGACTCAGAAGAATTCCCCATTTTGGTGGTCCGACAAGTGTGAGGCGAGCTTTCAGAAGCTCAAGTCAGCTTTGACCTCGGCACCAGTTCTGACGTTGCCTTCCGGTTCTGGGATTTATACCGTGTATTGCGACGCTTCACGCGTCGGGTTGGGATGTGTGTTGATGCAGGATGGCAGGGTTATTGCTTATGTTTCGCACCAACTGAAGGTTCATGAAAAGAATTATCCTGTGCACGACTTAGAGTTGGCGGCGATTGTTCTTGCTTTGAAGATTTGGTGGCACTATTTGTATGGTGCGTCATGTGAGGTCTACACTGACCATCGCAGTTTGCAACATTTGTTCAAGCAGAGGGACCTTAATTTGAGGCAGCGGAGATGGCTTGAGTTGTTAAAAGACTATGACCTCACTATTTTGTATCACTCGGGCAAGGCGAATGTAGTAGCAGATGCTTTGAGCAAGAGGGCAGCGAGTATGGGTATCTTGGCCTACATTGCAGCTGAGGAGAGACCTTTAGCCTTGGACATTCAGTCCTTGGCCAATCGCCTTGTGAGAATGGACCTTTCGGAGCCTCGTCGAGTTTTGGCTCATGTAGTTGCTCAGTCTTCATTGTTGGGGGAGATTAAGGCTCGGCCGTTTGATGATCCGTGCCTTGTAGAGCTTCGGGATACGGTGGTCCAGAGCAGGGCCAAGGAGGTTACTTTGGGCGAGGATGGTGTTTTGAGGCTCCAGGGCCGTATATGTGTTTCTAATATTGATGGCCTAAAGTGGAAGATTCTAGCAGAGGCGCACAGTTCTCAGTATTCTATTCATCCAGAAGCGACGAAGATGTATCGTGATTTGAAGCAGCCTTACTGGTGGAGGCGGATGAAGAAGGATATAGTGCAGTATGTGCCTAGGAGTCTCAATTGTCAGCAGGTCAAGTACGAGCACCAGAGGCCAGGAGGCTTGTTCAGCAGATGCCCATTCCTGAGTGGAAATGGGAGCGCATCACTATGGACTTCGTGGTTGGGTTGCCACGGACTTTGCGGAAGGTTGATGGAGTTTGGGTCATTGTGGATAGATTGACTGAATTGGCGCATTTCATTCCGGTGGCCACTACTTATACTACAGAGAGGCTGGTCCAGATTTATATTCGGGAGATAGTCCGGTTGCACGGTGTGCCGGTGTCCATTATATCAGATCGAGGTCCTCAGTTCACCTCGCACTTCTGGAGAGCATTGTACAGTGAGATGGGCACTCAGATAGATCTCAACTCAGCATTTCACCCTCAGACTGATGGTCAGTCGGAGCGTACGACTCAGATATTGGAAGATATGCTCAGGGCATGTGTGCTTGATTTTGGGGGTCAGTGGGACTAGTTCTTGCCTTTGGCGGAGTTTGCATACAATAACAATTATCAGTCTAACATCGAGATGGCTCCATTCGAGGCGTTATATGGCCGGCGATGTCGTTCTCTTATCGGGTGGTTTGAGCCTGGCGAGGCCAAGTTATATGGCACAGATATGGTGAGAGATGCTTTGGATAGGGTGAAAATTATTCAGGAGAGACTCGGCACAACTCAGTCCAGATAGAAGAGTTACGCAGATCAGCGGGCGCGTGATGTAGCATTTATCGAGGGAGATAAGGTTATGTTGAAGGTTTCGCTGATGAAGGGCGTTATGAGATTCGGGAAGAAGGGCAAATTGAGCCCCAGGTTTATAGGCCCTTTCGAGGTGTTGAGGCGAGTCGGGGAGGTTGCTTATGAGCTCGCTTTACCTCCCGCCTTATCAGGAGTTCATCCGGTTTTCATGTATCCATGCTCCGGAGATATCATGCCGATTTCTCTCACGTGATTGATTTCAGCACTATTCAGTTAGATGAGAAGTTGGACTTCGAGGAGGACCCAGTTGCTATTATTGATAGGCAGGACCGCCAGTTGAGGTCTAAGAGAGTTTTTGTCGTAAAGGTCCAGTGGAGGGGCCAACCAGTCGATGATGCAACTTGGGAGTCCGAGGAGGACATACGGAGCAGGTATCCGCGGCTATTCAGCGCTTCAGGTACGATTCTACGTCCGTTCGAGGACGAACGTTTGTTTTAGAGGGGGAGATTATGATGACCTAAAAGGGTCATCTTATGTAAATTTAATTATGACTGTGTTTCGAGGCTCCCAAAGCCTCCGTTAATCTCACCTCGATGTGCGTGTGCAGCTCTGGTGCGTAGCCGGGAAGCCTTTATGTGGAAACTTGATAAAGAGTTGAATTTATGATAATTAATTGAATAAAGTTAACTTTGGTCAACATTTTTGGTAAACGGACCCGGACCCGTAATCTGACGGTCCCGGAAGGTCCGTAGGAAAATATAGGACTTGGGCGTATTCCCGGAATCGAATTTCGAGGACCCAAGTCCGAGAAATGAATTTTTAAAGAAAAGTGTTTTCTGAAAATTATAAAGGCTTATGAAAATGAACCTCGATGTGAACCTGTGCTGCCGGGCCCGTATCATCGTTCCGGAGCCCGAAATAGGTTCAATATGTGTTATTTAAGTTATCTGTGAAATTTGGTAAGAAACAGACTTGATTTGACGGGGTTCGGATCAAAAAGGGAAATTGAGAGT
Organism: Nicotiana undulata; assembly: GCA_005239495.1. Classification (NCBI taxonomy): domain Eukaryota; kingdom Viridiplantae; phylum Streptophyta; class Magnoliopsida; order Solanales; family Solanaceae; genus Nicotiana; species Nicotiana undulata. The sequence continues at coordinate 7,579 of ML251585.1, read as the reverse complement.
TAATGAAGTTTTGAGGATTTTCATAGAAATTGAAATTTGGTTTGGAACGTGTTTTTTTGTTACCAAGGTCCGAATGAAATTCCGAGACCTGGAATAGTTCCGTTATGTCATTTATGACTTGTTTGCAAAATTTGAAATTATTCCGAGTAGTATAGGCCGGTTCATCGCATTGAAATGAATTCTAGAATCTTAAGTTCTTAAGCTTGATTCAATTTGGTTTTGGGGTTGAATTCTGATTTTTGTTGTTGTTTTTCACGTTCCGGAAGTTCGAGCGAGTCCGTATCATGAATACGGACTTGCCGGTGCTTTTGGACGGGATCCCGAGGGGCTCGGGTGAGTTTTGGACCCCCGAGAGCTAAGTTGGAAAAACCAGATTTTTGCTGTCTGGTTTCCTTTTGCGCGATCACAGAAGGTGGGTCGCGATCGCGGAGAAGGAATTTGGCTGGGCTGCTAATTGTTCTTCGCGATCGCAACTTCCTATTCGCGATCGCGGAAGGTTGGACCCTTGCCTTCGCGATCGCATCCCAGTCTTTGCGATCACAGAAGGCTGGACTCCATGCCTTCGCGATCGCATCCCCATCCCTCGCGATCACATAGTGTCAAGTCAGGGCCGGGCATAGTTACTCTTCGCGATCGCAGGACCTCTGCCGCGATCGCAGAGGTCTGGCCAGTTGGCCTTCGCGATCGCAGGCGCCATGTCGCGATTGCAGTGAAGGAATACCTGGGCAGTTTTATTAAATACGGGACTTAGCCTATTTCCTCCATTTTCATCTTCCTCCTTATGTCTTTAAAGAGCTTTTCAAGGAACCTTCCACCACTGTTATTGAGGTAAGTAAATTCCATGGTTTTAATAGTTTCAAACATCAATTCCTAGTTTAATTCCCTACTAAATTATCAAAAATAATGGGATTTAATAGTAATTTTAGGGCTCTTGAGGATTTTGTGATTTTCCGTTTTAGGCCATGAATTCAAGTAGAAATCACACCTTAATGATCCTTAGGCTATGGGTGAGTGATCCCTTCGAGAATTTCGGAATTTGTACATGTGGGACCGGGGTTGGAATTTGGGAATTCTTCAAGAATAGCAATTTCATCGAATAACTAAGATAATTCCCCACATTGTGCATGCATTGATTTAATTGTACACCTTTTGGCTAGTTGCGAGTCCTCGGGTGTAGAGTTCGGAGTTTCGGGCGCAATTGTGGTCTGAGGAGTAGATTCGACACGATGTGAGTCTCCTTTCTAACCTTGTAAGAGGGAATTGTCCCCATAGGTGATGTATATGCTATGTGTAAATTGTTTGGGGGCTACGTACGCGCCAAGTGACGAGTGTCCGTACATAGCGGCTATCATTGTTATGTCCGGGTAGTTAGGCCCACATCATGTCTTATATGCTTCCTTGTAATGCCTTATATGCTTACTTGTAATGCTTATTATGATTCATTGTGACGCCATACGTACTATGAGCTCATGTTATATATAGTATTGTTCCTCTGAGGCTTTATGGAGATCGTTGAATTGAAAGGAATTTGCTATGGAAAGTGAGTTTTATAAGTTATTGTGTGTGCATGTGACCGCTTCGCAATTTACATTCCGCGAGCGATGTGTGATTTCCCCCACTCTTATGGGAGCGGGCCATACGCCACAGCGGATTGAAAGGTGCACTTTTGGGACGGGCCGGTCGATTCCCGGCAGTGAACAAAGGTGATATAATTAAGAATGCACTCTTGGTACGGGCCGTTCGATCCTCGGCAGTGCATGGACGAAGTTGTACTATGTATAGATATGGTTACATTGAAAGACGCACTTTTGGGACGAGCCGATCGATCCTCGGCAATGCGTAGATATGATTATGGTATGCACGCACTTTTGGGACGGGCCGGTCGATCCCCGGCAGTGCATAGATATTATTCCTTATGACTCCGGCCGGTTGTCTTATTCCTGTGTGCGCATGATTATGTGGCATTGTTATCATGGATTTTTACTTGTAAGAGACATCTTTGGGAAAAGAAGTGGTCATTGTTATTTTTCTAGTATTTTCTTGGATTTCTGTGCTTTATACATAATTGCTACTCATTGTCTTACATGCCTACTACTTTATTTTATCTTTGTTATATCATGCTATTGGACCTTAGTGAGTGTCAAGTCGACCTCTCGTCACTACTTCTTTGAGATTAGACGGGATACTCACTGGGTCCGTATTTATTTTAATATGTACTCATGCTGCACTTCTGTACTTAACTGTACAGGTTCTGAGGCTGGTGCATCTGGTTATTAGACCAGATCTTGATAGTGACCGTAGTGGACTTGACTTCACGGTGAGCTGCTTCCTCTGGCGATCCCCAACAGCACCATGGAGTTTCATTTACTTTTGTTTCCCGTCTATTCATGCAGACAACAGGATTGTATATATCATTATCCTTTATATATTTCGTTAGTATGCCCATGACACCCGTGACACTAGTTCCTGGCACAGACGTAGTGTATATTTTGGGTTTTGGGTTGTATAGGCGTACATATGCTTTATTTCGGCCATGTAGTGTTATGATTTATTTTCATATCAAGCTATCATCATGTTTAATTGTTTAAAATTGGTAAATATTGACTTGTTTAATCAAATGGGAAGGATAACACCTAGTGAAATTCATATTGACTTGCTAAATTATTCAAAACATAAATATTAGTACGTATAGTTCTAGTAGTAGTAGTGCCGTTGGAATCTGATAGAACTAGGTCCTTTAATGATTCTGACATTTGTAAGTAGACAGCTGAGTAGCTGATGTTAGCCTGGTTGGACGCCTGCTTCGCTAGTTCATGTGCCACTTGATTTCCCTCACAGTAGATGTGTTGGATTAGTGGATTCCCCAACTTCTTCATCCAGTACATGCATTCAGAAATGATATTGTTATGAGGGTTATAATTGTCAGAATCCTGAAGGTTGATGATGTTTTCAACATCACTCTCAATTTCTAACTGCATCAAATTATGCTCCGTCGCTAATTGCAGGCCGTATTTAAGGGCCCAAAGCTCCATAGAAAGAGAAGTGGTGCCAAAGGAAACTTTACTATATCTAATTATCTATTCTCCCTGAGAGTTTGTGAATATTCCTCCAATACCACCTTTACTATTCTTGTTGAGATAGGCACCATCGATATTCAACATAATAAAGTTAGTAGGAGGATTTCAACGTATATCAAGGGTATAGGGGGCTGGGAGGGCATAAGGAGGGTCGATGGCACGATGTTTGTATCCTAAAGCTCGTGCATAGACTGGATTACTGGAGAAAAATCCATGTTCATACCTCGAGAGAAACTCATCCTTCTCTCTGAAAATCACTGTTCATACTCTTTCACTAAATCAATTTCCAACAAATTGCCATGACCACCGTCCATTTACTGCATTAGAGCAATTCCAATTGCCCCACCAACCAAATCCCTCCAAAACCTCCTAATATTTACACACCAAACTCTTCGTTAACCACTCCCTCCTTTATGGACAAATATTGTCCCAAGAAGTGGAAGAAAACAATCTAGTATCCGTACACACAAACTCACCAATGTCACCCCCACAAGCAGTAATTGTACAATCGGTTAGGAATCCCAACAAACACAACACTCTAGTCGAAGACAATATCAAACCCAACGAGACCTCCTACTAATGAATCTATAACAATAGATTCCCCGTCAACCTTAGATCTACAAAAACTAAAATGCATCAACCTTACTGAAGAAGATACAAAGAGAATGTATTCCCCATGGAAGTATTCCCTCAAAATCAAGCTCCTAGGAAAAAGAGTACTTCATCAATACCTAAATTCCAAAATCTTTGAGTTATGGAAACCAACCGAACAATTTCCACTAATTTATCTAGGATCGGATTATTTTATAGTCAAATTCACAAAAGAAGAAAATATGACTTATTGTTTTGCAAAATGGTCCTTGGTTCATAAATGGCTAGTACTTATCAGTGTGGCATTGTGAGCTCAATTTCGTGGCTAGTAAAGCAATCCGAGTTCACTATGTTGTCTTGGTAAGACTACCTCAGCTAGCTACAGAATTTTTACGATGCCATCATCCTAAACAAGATTGGAAACATTATTGGAAAATTGCTCAGAGTAGATGCATGCACCATCTCCACCCTGAGAGGTAGATATGCACGACTATGTGTGGAGGTGCCACTCGACCAACTAGTCCAATCATCCATCCTAATAGGTACACACATGCAACAACTGATTTATGAAGGAGAAAACTCCCTCTGCAAATTTTGTGGAAGCCTAGGCCACACGGGCCAATCATGCACCCACAAAATTCAGGAACCCTCTAGCCAGGTGAAAGAAGGACCTTGGGACATCACCTCAACATCGCACTCACAAGATTAATGGCAAATTGTATCCTTCACAATAAGGAAAGGAGTAACTAAGCAGAAGGCTAAACAACAAGGTCCTTTCTCAGAGGAATCAAACCACCAAGGATAGGTATCAATGTCAAATTATTTGATACTGCTATAGGCAAGTGTTGAATCAAGTCACTGCATAGTTTTGAAGATTGACAAATGCCAACCCAGTTGAACCAGGTCCATCAGGGCAAACATAGTCAAACAGACCCATTGGCACGAGAAGCGTCCATCCACATGAGATAAACATTATCTGTGAACTAAGAGGTTATATCCTAAGCGAAAAGGTTGCAAATTGATAAGAAGATGGAGTTCGATTTCAGGTAGGACAGAATCAAGATCAAGAAAGTTGAGATAAACACAAACTCTTCCAACAAGGAAGAGTTGCATTAGAACTGAACAACAACATCTCAACTACTGATTCTATAAAATGTTGAAGCATTCCTGCTGAAGAATTGACGCACAAACACAGAAGTGAAACAAGAACTGAAAGCAAAATTATCAAAGCAATTTTGCAAGCAGAATCCTTGTGCGACATAAAAGCTACTTGAACCATCTAGAAGAACCAGTTCCATCTGTTGTCTTTTGAGTCTAGTTGATTGTAGTAGGTGATTACATATTGTATCTTTTATCTTTATCTAGAAGCAATTGTAATAGGTACACACTGTTCAAGTTAGAATTAACTTGAAGTTTGTCGCAATTAGCTAGAGGCTAGTTTGCCACAAAGGGATTAGAGTTAGTCCTTAGGTTTACAAAAGAGTTTATTTTATAAATGCTGTTTGGCTCATTGACATAGTGAAGAGTTTGGGAAAATCCTACTGGGAAGTAGGTCGTGGGTTTTTCACCTTTTGAGCCAGGTGTTTTCCACGTAAAATTGATGTGTTCTTTAAATTCTGCAATTACTTTTCCGCAATTTGTAAAAGTTGGAACACCAAGAAGAACCAGGTTCTTCTATAGAGACTGCACTCAAAAATTGGACACCACACAAATCACCCCCCTCTTGTATGATATTGACGTATAAAACATCAATTGGTATCAAAGCAGGTTATCCTTGAAAAGTATAACACCTTGGAAAAGATCAAAATGAGTGCACCACCTGGAAACTGGGAGGGTCAATCAACTGCAAGGCCACCACTCTTTAATGGCCAGTATTACTCTTGGTGTAAGAACAAGATGAAGGATCACTTGATTGGAGAAGACTGTGAACTCTGGGACATAGTCACTGATGGTCCTCTAGCCACCATGAAGAAGACTGCTGAAGGAGTAGATGTACCAAAAACTAGAGCTGACTGCACTGCTGAGGATCTGAAGAAATGGGAGAAAAATTCTAAGGCCAAAAAGTGGTTGGTTTGTGGACTAGGTCCAGACGAGTATAGTAGGATTCAAAGCTGCACCACTGCCAAAGAAATTTGGGATACCTTACAAGTAGCCCACGAAGGAACGAAGTGAAAAGATCAAGAGGTACTCTACTATACTCTCAGTATGAAAATTTCACTATGAAAGAAGGAAAGACAATCCAAGAGATGTACACAAGGTTCACAACTCTAACAAATGAACTTAAGTCTCTTGGTAGAGTCATTCTTGAAGAGGACAGGGTAGAGAAGATCCTAACAAGGGTCTTACCAATTTCCTGGGAAAGTAAAATCACTGCTATCAAGGAATCCAAAAATATGGCAACCCTCATATTGGACGAGTTAATTGGAAATCTTACTGCCTATGAACTTAGAAGGCAAACAATGAAAATGGATGCTCGAAAGAAGGAAAGGAGTCTAGCATTGAGAATCACTGAGGGAGCAGATCTGGAGGAGGACGAGATGGCCATGATTACCAAAGAATTCAGAAACTTTCTCATAAGAAAGAAGGGCATCCCAAGAGGTGGAAACTACAACAAAGCAAAAGCTCCAAAAAGGCCAACCAACGAGTGTGGAAAGACTGACCACCATATCAAGAACTGTCCTCATTGGGAAGTGGAATGGAAAAAGGAGAGATTTGAAAAAAGGAACAGGAAGAAGGAACTGGTCCAACCCAAGAAACCACAACAAAATCTATGGTTGCTGCTTGGGGGAAAAACTCAGATTAAGAATCAGAAGATGGTGAGAATGAAGAACAGGCACTCATGGCGATTGGAGAATCTGATGAGGAATAATATGAAGAACCAGAGGTAAGTATATCCCATCTTAAAAACAAAATAAAATATCTATCTAAAGAAAAACTCTCTGAGTTGCTACTTGATTTCATGGATGATTCCGAAGAAACAACCAAAGAGAAACAACAACTCTCTAAAGAGTGTGCAATGCTAAAAGCAAAATGCATGAACCTGGAAATCAGAGTAAGTGAATCTGAAAATAAAAACACTGTATTGATGAACCAGATTTATCCACTTGAAACTAAGATTCTAGAGCTAAATCTGAAAACTTAAAATTAAAGCTAGGAGCTAGTAAAAAGATTGTTGATCATTCTCATATCATGTTAGAAGAAAATGTGGGAAAAATAAAGGATAAGATGTATACTAAGTATGAACAAATAAGGACACTTAAAGAAGAACTTGGTAAAGTCAAACATGAATTAGATCGAACTTGTAAATTGAATAAATCCTCTGATGCCTTGACATGGCTTCAAAAAAATCGTAGTAGCAACTGGAGAGGACTTGGCTTTGGGAGTTTATTGCCCAAGTGGGATCCCAAAAGCAAGTATCTCGCTCTCCCTAGGAATAAAATTTGCACCCACTGTGGTAAGACTGGTCATTACAAAATTGAGTGTACTGCAAAAGAGCAGGCCAGTCGAAGAAATGAGAGCTTTGTTAAAAGAAAAAACTGGTTACCAAATTGGGCCAGAAAAATCTTAATTCATCCTTTCTCTCATAGAAAAGGACCCAAACTAGTTTGGGTTCTTAAAACTAACCCCTGATTTCTTTTTGTAGGTTCAAGTGAGAGGAAGAAGCCAAATTTGGTACTTGGATAGTGACTGCTCAAAACATATGACAGAAAACAAGGAACAGTTCCTTTCACTTGAAAATCTCAAAGTAGGAAATGTCTCCTTTGGAAATTGAAAGAAAGGTGAAATTATTGGGGTTGGTAAGGTAGGTAAGGATGACACATGTTCCATTGAACATGTGTACTTTATATATGGCTTGAAATATAGCCTGATCAGTGTGTCACAATTGTGTGACAGAGTTAACCTGGTTGCTT
>ML251584.1:0-14421 GCA_005239495.1 Nicotiana undulata | reverse complement strand
TTTCTACTTATTTTCAAGTTAAATACAAGATTTATTACATAGATTTGATATGAAATTTGGGGGGAAATGTGGGAATTTGCTAAGAAACCTAGAATTCGGAAAATGTGATCTTTTGCCACGATTTGAGCATGAATTTTTGAAGTAAATTGTATAATTTAATTAGTAAGGCTTCGGGTAATTTAATCCTTCAAGAATTTTCGAAATCCGAACGAGTGGGCCCGGGGTCGAAATTCCAAGTTTCTTCAAGAACACCTAATTTTGGGATTTCCTTGTTAATTCTCCTTCTTTGAACTTAAAATGATTCGATTATTCTATATTTGGCTAGTTGCGAGCCGTCGAGAGTTGATTTCGGAGATTCGGGCGCATCCTTGATCCGATCCTTGATCCGAGGGGTGATTTCGTCGAGGTGAGTCTCCTTTCCAAACTTGTAAGGGGGAAATGTCCCCATAGGTTCCTTGTTTTCTATGTGTACATGTTCTGGGGGCCGCGTACATACCACGTAACGAGAGTCANTAAATTGTGTTTATTGTTGAAATGACATGGGAGAGGTAAAAATATGATGATGTAATTCCTAATTGGCTATCAGTGATATGATATTGACACAATCCTATTAAGATCACTGTCGAGTCGGTACGCGTATGTACCTATATGTGAATATTATTACTATCGAGTCAGCACACGAGTCGCAGGCATGATGCGCGATCGTGGGGAGCTTATTACTATCGAGTCAGCACACGAGTCGTCGGCATGCTGCGCGACCGTGTGGAGCTTATTACTATCGAGTCAGCACACGAGTCGCATGCATGATGCGCGATTGTGGGGAGCTTATTACTATCGAGTCAGCACACGAGTCGCAGGTATGATTCGCGATCGTGGGAAGCTTATGACCTCAGTCCTTATGACCTACCTTATGACTCCGGACGGTTTTCTTGTCCGTGTCGGTATATGTACACTTGAGTCTGGATCACATAAGACTGGATTGGTAGGTATTGTTTAATAAGAGAAATAGGTACTTGGGGTTCTTACTCGTATTACATTATGTGTTTATGAACTTGCTGTTTACTGCTTCGCATGCCTATTGCTTCAGCCATATCTCATTTTATATTAGGTTGCTGGACCTTAGTGAGTATCTAGTCGACCTCTCGTCACTACTTCTTCGAGTTTAGACGAGATACTCACTGGGTACATATATGTATATGTACTCATGCTACACTTTCTGTGCATTTTGTTGCACATGTACCTTCATAGTTCAGAAGTTGATTCGGAGACTTACTCGGGCTGCATTCATCCGGAGGCGTTCCGCAGTTGACAGAGTCTCCTTCTTTCCATATCTTTACTTGTATCTTTGTTGCCTTTGTCCCATTTATTCCTCGGGCAATAGTTGTATAATTGAATAAATTCTTAGAAACTGCTCATGTACTTGTGTCACCGGGTTCTAGGGATGTGTTGAATCTTGTTTTATTGAATTAAAGGCACCTTCTGTCGTATTTAAATCTACAATAGTTTATTTATTTGATTGTGAAATGCAATAAAGGCAACGATTTTGAAATTTTTAAACAGGAAGGTATTTGTACGAATTAAGGAATTGGCTTGCCCGATAGTGGTGTCCGGCGCCATCATAACCCATAGGTTTTGGGTCGTGACAACAGCGACTCCCAACTGGTAGTAAATCAGATGCAGGGGACTTACATCGCTCGAGAGACTCGAATGCAACAGTATTTGGAAAAGGCACGAGAGCTCGTGAGACAATTCAAAACATGGAAGGTAATGCAAATACCTAGAGAGGAAAATGCAGAGGCAGATGAATTAGCTAACCTCGCAGCAGTCACAGAAGTAACAAACAAAGACAATGCAATTGTCGTTCATCTATTCCATTCAACGATCAACCAGGACAGGAATGAGGTAACTTTCAACAAATTAACCTGGGATTGGAGAAACGTAATTCTTAATTTTTTGCAGAATGGCACCGTACCTGAAGACAAGAAAACAACTCAAGCACTTCGCCGCAAAGCTGCACGGTACTGCCTTATTCGCAGTTCATTATATTGCAAGATGTTCGGAGGACCCCTAGCTAAATGCCTCAGACCTAATCAAACGGATTTCGTGATGAAAGAAGTCCATGAAGGACACTGTGGAAATCATTCGGGAGCGAGATACTTGGTAAAAACCTTAATCAGAGATGGTACTACTGGCCCAAGATAGAAGAAGAAGTCGAGAACTTCGTATCTAAATGCGACAGGTGCCAAAGGTTCGCCAATAACATGCATCGACTAGCGGAATTATTGCATCCAATTATATCCCCATGGCCCTTCATGAAATGGGGTATGGACATAGTGGGACCTCTTCCCCCAGCTAAAGGACAGGTACAGTTTCTACTCGTACTAACCGACTATTTTACAAAAAGGGTAGAGGCAGAAGCATTCAAACAGGTGCGAGAAAAGAAAGTTAAAAGCTTTTTATGGCGAATATAATATGCCACTTTGGTATGCCAAAGGAAATCGTGTGTGATAATGGCCAACAGTTCATAGGCTCACAAATCAAAGAATTCTTCGAAAGCTGGCAAATCAAACGGATCACTTCAACGCCATACCACCCCGTGGCTAACGGTCAAGCAGAATCAACGAATAAAATCATCATCAACAACTTGAAGAAGCGGCTAGATAAAGCCAAGGGAAATTGTCCTGATGAGTTACCAACGGTACTATGGGCATACAGAACAACTTCAAAAATATCTAGGGGAGAAACTCCGTTCGCACTTGTCTATGGCTCAGAAGCCTTAATGTTTAACCAAAGAATTAGATTCCTTGACCAAAGCTATTTAGGATGAACGCGGGCTACTGGTAATCAAGAAAGTAATACGATAAATAAAGAGAAATTGAGTAATAAACAATATTGTAGTATGCAAAAGATTAAAGTGGATTGTCTTCGAGAATTCACATGATCCTATGGGTTACATTTTTTCCCTTTATATAGGGGTTTCCTAGTATAACGTTTAGTTCCTGTCATGATTTCTCATTAATGGCTAATTATTACATTAATGAGGCGTTGCAAAGGATAACCGTAACTGTTGTATATGAGTTATGTAACGTATAAGTCATTAACTGTTGATTCTGGAATCTACCCGCAGCTTCGTCTGGGTTCACTGTGACCGTATCTCTTTCTTTATTATTAAGTTTCCTGTGGTTGATGAACTCGTGGGTTTATTGACCATGCCTCTTTGTCCCGTACTTCTTTACAGAATCAAGTCTATCTGTTGCGTTTTCCTTGGTCCACATAACAAGCTGAGCTGTCAAGAATCTGCTTACGTGTGAGACTCTTTTTTACCAATACAGATAGTCCCCCCACTTACCATATATTTGTCGATTTAATATTTGGTAAGTGGACACGTATTTATGGCGGGAATATTTTGCCGTCGTTTTTCTCCGAAACATTGTATCTCTTTATTAACACAGGCGTCGTTTGTCACTTCCATTTAATGCTCCTTCTACGTGTCCATTTATGATTGGCTCTACAATGACTTGGCGCTTTTTACGGCTTTTTGCGGCTACGTCAGTCCCAAAGTGACACTTTTAATCATGACTTTCCATCATTGTTTTTCCATGTTTCGACGGTTGTCTTTATGTATAAATACCCCTTTTCCTTTCTTTACTTCCATGAAACATTTTATAACTTGTCTCTTTTCTTGTAAAAAATTTTCCATTGCTTTTGTAAGTATGTCTTCAGCAAATCAACCCAAGAAGGTAATAGATGTGGAAAATCTCGCCTCTTCTTCTGCTCCAATTAGGAGTCGGAGAGGAGGTAGGCTAAGGAATTTAGGATCTACTCCCTCTAGAGGTTCTTCTTCCCCAATAGTTTCTCCTCCTTCCGCTAGGTCTTTGCTTTCCCCTAGGGTTAGATCTTCTCATTCTTCGTCTAGAGGTAAAGATGATCATCTTCGTGAACCCAAAGTTGATGAGATTATTCCCGCCGACTTTGTCTTTACTAGGGAAAACCTAGTTCTTGTAGACCAGTCTACTTCTTTAGATAGTGTGGAGAGGTATCCAACTATTATAACTGAATGTCACGTTCCTCTTGTTTGTAGAGAGTGTTCTTGGGGGCATGATTTCCCTGTTTATGTCCCGTATAAAAATCAAAGGATAACGTCTTATAAGACTGGTTATTCCTTTGTTTATACGTATCCTTTTACATTAGGGTTTAGACCTCCCACTGATCCAGTTATCATCGAGTTTTGCCATTTTTCCAATATCTGTTTGGGACAAGTTGGTCCGCTGGTGTGGCGAGTTGCGCGTGTCTGAGGGTTTTGGCTTCTTTAGCTTCAGTTCCCTTTACTTTTAATCATCTTATTCATTTATATTCTCCTGTCTTGTTTTGTCAAGGGGTTTTTACTCTAGCTGTTCGGAGTAAGAGAGTGTTAGTAACCCCTGGTGATGATAAAGATAGAGGTTGGTACCTTCGGTATGTTGCTGTCCCCGCTGTTGGTTTAGTGGGTGAAGAGAATCTTCCCTTCCCTGAGAAGTGGAACCGTTCACGTGAGTACCTTTTTGGTTCGCATCTATTTTCTTCTTTCATTAGACTTGGATTGTGTTATTAACACCGTATCTATTTTTTCTTTTCAGCAATCATGAATACTGTTGAGAATGTCTCCGGTATTCGTGATTGGGTAGAAAAAATGTTGTCTGTCGCTCCTGTTGAAGAAAGGTCCTGGAAGTACTTCACGGTAAAGTACTGTTAGCTTGTAAAGACCCATGGTAAGTGGAGTTTTTCTTACTTCCTGTCTTACCCGAGCCTACTTTTATTCTCTTTAACTTTTCCCTTTTTGATAGGGTTTTCCGTCTGTGGGGTGTCTGCTTCATCTATCCCAAAGATGTCTTTGACTCAGGCTCAAAATATCCTTGCTAGCTCGTCTTCCTTAAAGAGAAAAGTTGGTGATCCCCATTCCGAAGAGGAAGAAGAAGAAAGAGAGGGTGCTTTAGTACACTGGTTACGAAGAAGGCGGGTGGCTTTGGACGACGAGTCTACCCCCATGACTCTTTCTTCTGTGACTGCAGGTAGACCCTCATCTTCTGAAAATGATTCAAAGTCCCCAGTCCATGACTCCATCGAGTATTTGTTTCATGAAGGTTTTGATCTCGCTCCCGATGATGTTCCCTTAGCTGTTTTTTTCCCCGACTCTTTAAGAGAAGAAGTTTCGTCGGTTCCTTGTGTCTCCGTTGTTCCTGCTCCTTTAGCCGTTACGGCTTCTGCCGTTTCCCTACCCGTGGTTTCTTCAATTCCTCGTTCTTTCGTGCCTGCTATTGTGCCCGTGGCTCCTTCAATACCTGGACTATCTATTTCTGTTGCTGCTCCCTCCGTTCCTGCTTACATGCCTTCCATCAAGGAAGTAGGGTCTTCCAGCAGGGAGATGCGGAGGGTTGTGATTGAGGTTCCAGCTGAAGGAAGTCTTTTCAAAAAGACGGGCGAGCCTGAGGTGTGGCTTAAGCCTCTTATAGGTCGTGAAGAGAAAACCAAACTTGAGGAGACAGTTAAGGATTACAGCAACGGAACTAGCGGTGGAGAAGGCTTCTTCTAGCCAAGCTGATAAAAACAAGAGTATTCTTGAATCTTAGTTTGCTGAACAATTGTCCCAAGCCTTGGAAGTGATCAGGAACTTGAAGCATCTGTTAGGGCAGAAGGAGGAATATTCTGGTAAGCTTGTAGAGACTCTCTCCCGGACCCAAGAAGAATTGCGTGAAGCTTTAGATAAAGTCCGAATTTTGGAAGAGTCAGTTGTACCCTTGAGGGCCGCCCATGAAGCTGCTGAAGCCGAGAAAGATGGATTGAGGGCTGAGCTTCAAGTGTGGGCAAAAGATTATAATGACCTCGAAGAGGTGGCTGCCGTTAATGTAAGTTGGGCGTACATGAATTCTTGCCTTGATACATTGATGGAGATGAGCCAAGAGGGTTTCGACCTCAACGCTGAAATTGCTAAAACTAAAGAGGCCATGGAGAAGACCCAGCGAGGTCTTGATCTTTCTCCATCCACTGATGAAACCCATGCTGCTCATGCCTATTTGCCTCAAGCTGCTGCTATTCCTCCTGAAGAAGTCAACTTTCCTCCTCATGAAGACTGAAGATCAGGTTTTCCTGTTTTTTATTTATTTGGATTAGTTTGGTTAACCCCAGCTACATCGGGGGTAAATTTGAAACTCTAAAGGCCCCAACTGACAACTTAGGGGCACCAAAAATGTAATTATTATGCGGCTAAGTACTAGTTAGTACTTAGTTTTAACTTAGCCGCTCTTTTTATATTAATGCAATTTGAAGACTTTTGCTTTGAGTTTTGGTTTTACTCTTTAAGCCTATTGCATGTTTTGTTCTTCTGAGGTTTTTGTTTGCACCTCTTATCTTTTTGCATGAAAAGGCATAAATCACCCGGACCTTTTCATTGTAGGTGCAGAGTTCGTATAAGATTTAAGCCTTTGTTTATGATAGGCTTTAATTATGAGCTAGGGCCCTTTTTGATTGACATTTTAATGAAGAAGACGTCTCAACTTCATTGTAATGCAATAGAGTGATAGGAATTTCTCACATGTTTAAAGATGTTTTTGTGGAAAGTTTTTGTTTGAACTTCAACTACATTTTACATGTGTTATGATTATCATCTAAAACTCATGTTGCAACTGTTTTCTGTTAACAGATTTGATACTTGTATTTCGCCACTATTTTTTATAGGTAACAGTTTTTTCGAGTTAATACAAGGAAATAACTATTTTTTGATTAGTAACAGTTTTTGTAAGTATTGGGGTTTTTACCCACAACTATTTTTATTTGCAACAGTTTTGTAATAAGTACGAGGGAAATGTTTTGTAATTCGCAACTGTTTTATTTGATAACAGTTTTCTGAATAAATACAAGGATTTTTATCTTTCATCAGTAACTGTTTTATTTGATAACAGTTTTGAATAAGTACAATGATGATGATCTTTTACCCATAACAACTTTTGTATAAATGTAAAGATGTACATTTCTTCCTCGCAGCTAATACTTTTCCTTTTAACCTGAACATGGTTCGAAGGTTTTCTTAAAGTTTAGGCTTTGTAATTCTTGTGCTGAAGTCTTCAGTTTTTTTAATTTTGCTCATACTACTTGTCTTGTTGGGTAAATGGTTATTTAGGCTCGAGCTTTTGACTTTCAGTAGTCCCTTTTGCTTCATCTTGGCCTTCCATATTATATAGTCCCCCAAGTGTTTGAGCTTTGAAGAATGAGATCTCGAGCACTTGATTATTCCTTCTCTATGGTCCTTTCCCTAAAAAAGGAAAACTTATGGGACTCGAAGGTATATAATTTCTTAGATGATGACTGCTTAACCCTTTAAAACTTCCATCAGAAAGTGTAACCCTAGACCGGGAATTGTGTTATTTCCTCGCGTCTTTGCAGGTCTAATATCATCATCTGGTGATGGGCTAGCTTTTTGCCTATCATCTAAAAGAGTTAGTAAAGTTTAAATATTCAAAGTTAAAATCGAATATGCGATACCTGACCGGGGGTACTTCTTTTCCTTAGAAGTAGTACTTCTTCAATTGGATGGCGTTCCAGTTCGTTGGTAGAATTCTCCCATCCATGGCTTCCAACTCGTATGCACCTTTCCCAGCTATGCCTCGGATTTTATAAGGTCCTTCCCAATTTTGATTCAGCTTGCCAGCACCTGCCTCTTTTGTTGATTGGAAAACTTTTTTAAGTACGAAGTCCCCAATCTTAAAATATCTAAGATGAGCTTTGCGATTGTAATATCGTTCTATGATTTGCTTTTGAGCTGCCATCCGTATTAAAGCTGCTTCCCTTCTTAATTCGAGCAAGTCCAGATTGATCTGGAGTTCGACATCATTTGCTGGTTCCGTAGCTGTTATAACCCTTAAGCTTGGCTCGCCGATTTCCACGGGTATTAATGCCTCCGAGCCATAAACAAGTGTGAAGGGAGTCTCTCCCGTGGCTGTTTTTGATGTAGTCCTGTAAGCCTATAATACTGTCGATAATTCGTCGGGCCAATTCCCTTTAGCTTTAGCTAACCGCTTCTTTATATTGTTGATGATGATTTTATTTGTAGACTCAGCTTGTCCATTAGCTACGGGATGATATGGTGTTGAGGCAATCCGTTTAATTTGCCAACTCTCAAAGAATTATGTGATTTGAGAGCCTATAAATTGTGTGCCATTATCACACACGATCTCTTTCGGAATCCCAAAACGGCATATTATGTTTCTCCATAAGAAGCTTTTGACCTCCTTTTCCCGCACTTCTTTGAACGCTTCTGCTTCCACCCTTTTCGTGAAGTAACCAGTAAGTACGAGTAGAAATCGTACATGTCCTTTAGCTGGGGGAAGAGGTCCCACTATATCTATTCCTCATTTTATGAATGGCCATGGTGATATGTTTGAGTGCAACAGTTCCGCTGGTCTATTCATATTGTTGGCGAACCTCTGACACTTGTCGCATTTAGATATGAAGTTTTTTGCATCTTCTTCCGTCTTAGGCCAATAATAACCTGCTCGGATTAAGATTTTTACCAAGGATCTTGCTCCTGCGTGATTTCCACAGTGTCCTTCATGGACTTCCTTTATCACGAACTTCGTTTGATTAGGTCCGAGGCATTTTTCTAGGGGTCCACCGAACATTTTGCGATACAATGAGTTGCGGACTAGACAATATCGAGCTGCTTTGCGGCGAAGTGCTTGAGCTGCTTTCTTGTCTTCATGTATGGTACCATTCTGCAAAAAATTGAGAATTTTGTTTCTCCAATCCCAAGCTAAATTATTGAAAGATACCTTGTTCCTGTCTTGGTCGATTGCTGAATGGAAGAGGTGGATAACAATGGCGTTATCTTTATTTGTTACTTCTGTAACTGCCGCGAGGTTTGCTAATGCATCTGCTTCTGCGTTTTCTTCTCTAGGTATTTGTATTATCTTCCACGTTTTGAACTGTCTTACAAGTTCCCGTGCATTTTCTAGATATTTTTGCATTCGAGTTTCTCGAGCGATGTAAGTCCCCTGTATCTGATTTACCACCAATTGGGAATCACTGTTGATTATTATTTGCTCGATTGATAGCTCCCGTGCCAGTTCTAACCCTGTAATAACAACCTCGTACTCTGCTTCATTGTTAGTTATAGGATAACATTTAATAGCCTGCCGTGTCTTTTCACCTGTGGGTGATATTAAGACGATGCCCAATGCGGCCCCTTTTATGTTAGATGAGCCATCTGTAAATAGGGTCCACTGACCTGGATTGACTCCGTTAAAGAGTTGTAACTCTTTTTCTACCTCAGGGGTAATACTGTTGCTAAAGTCAGCTACAAAATCAGCTAATATTTGTGATTTGATTGCTGTTTTAGGCTGATATGTTACATCATGTTCACTTAATTCTATGGCCCATTTGACTAATCTTCCTGACAATTCTTGCTTATGCAAAATATTTTTTAAAGGATAAGATGTCACGACAGTGATTGGATGACATTGAAAATAAGGGCGTAACTTTCTTGATGCCATTATTAAAGCTAAGGCTAATTTTTCTAGATGTGGGTATCTAATTTCAGCATCTAATAAAGTTTTACTTACGTAGTAGATAGGTGATTTCTTACTTTTCTCTTCTCTTATCAGTACTGCACTTACAACAATTTCTGAAACAGTCAGGTAGATGTCAATCTTTCCCCTTCTTTTGGCTTTGAGAGCAGTGGTGGCTTTGATAAATAAATCTTCAAATATTTGAGGGCATGTTGACATTCTTCAGTCCATTCGAACTGATTTTGTTTTTAAGAACTGAAAAGAATTTAAAGCTTTTTTCGGAAGACATAGAAATAAATCTTCCTAAGGCGGTTATTCTCCTTGTCAATCTTTGAACCTTTTTTTTATTTGTTAAAATATCAGGTATTTCTTCTATAGCTTTTATTTGAGCTGGATTTACCTCTATTCCTCTGTTAGATACAAGAAATCCCAAAAACTTACCTGATTGTACTCTGAAAGCACATTTTTCCGGATTGAGCTTCATATTATACCTGCGTAAGATATCAAAAGTAGTAGAGAGATACTGGAGGTGATCTTCCGCTTGTGTTGACTTTACAAGCATATCATCAATATAGACTTCCATTGTCTTTCCTAAATGTTCTTGGAACATTTTATTCACTAACCTTTGGTAAGTAGCTCCTGCATTCTTTAAGCCAAAAGGCATAACTTTATAACAGTAAGTCCCCCTGTTAGTAATGAAGGAGGTTTTTTCCTCGTCTGAGGGATCCATTTTAATTTGATTATAACCAGAGTATGCGTCTAGAAAACTTAATAATTCGTGACCTGCGGTAGCATCAATCATCTGATCTATATATGGCAAAGGAAATGAATCTTTGGGACTGTTGTAGTGACATGTGGTAGCATCCCCTAGTGATGTACCTGTTGTATACATCATTCCACGTCGTAGCTAGAAATTCTCTTAGATTTTCCTTAAGCCGTCTCGTGGCTTCTGAGCTTTTATCGTTTAAGTTGCTTGCATATGCCATGGATTCCCAATTATCATGCACCCTAGGTAATTGCATTCTTTCTCGTTGAAACCTGTCTACAAACTCACAGAGTAATTCCGTGTCTCCTTGCTTTATCTTGAATATGTCTTCCATTCTTTTCTCAACTTTTTGTGCACCAGAGTGTGCTTTTATAAACGAATCTGCAAGCTCAGCAAAAGAATCAACAGAATTTTCAGGGAGAGGAGAATACCAGGTTAAGGCTCCTTTTGTGAGTGTTTCCCTAAATTTCTTGACAAGGACTAATTCAATCTCTTGTTTTGTTAAATCATTGCCTTTTACTCCTGTAGTGAAAGCAGTCACATGATCACGTGGGTCAGTTGTTCCCTCATATTTAGGGACATTGGACATTTTGAATTTCTTGGGTATAGGCAAGGGCGCCGCACTCGGCTTCCAGGGCTGTTGAGAATATCTATCAACGTCGATGCTTTGATAATCGGCGGTACTCCAGGGATTTGCTCGATGCGATCATTCTGTTCTTTCATTTGTTTCTGCATGGATAACAATAAATTTTGTAACTTAGAGTTATTAGTCACACCTGGTCTTGTTTCAAGAGATTCATTTAAAGTGTCACCCATGGCTGAGTTTATTAACTCAGACTGTGGATTTTCCGCGATGATTGTATTATTTGGAGGTGGTGTTGGTGGTGCCTGTGGTAATCCTCTTGCAAACTCTTGTAAAGCTTGCCCCACATATTCAGCAATCATTTGCTTTATCCGATCCTGCTCTATCGTTTGCTCATTATTGTTATGATGGTTATCGGATTTTTTCGGGGATGACTCCCTTGAACCGTGTGGGGTTCCACTTTCCTGCTGGTTGTTGTCATCATTGTTGTTGTTGTTGGAATTTGACATAGTTTAAAGGATATCGATTGGAAAATAAACTATGATTATCATATTCCCGGTAACAGAAACAATTTGTTTAACCAAAGAATTAGATTCCTTGACCAAAGCTATTTAGGATGAACGCGGGCTACTGATAATCAAGAAAGTAATACGACAAATAAAGAGAAATTGAGTAATAAACAATATTGTAGTATACAAAAGATTAAAGTGGATTGTCTTCGAGAATTCAGATGATCCTATGGGTTACATTTTTTCCCTTTATATAGGGGTTTCCTAGTATAACGTTTAGTTCCTGTCATGATTTCTCATTAATGGCTAATTATTACATTAATGAGTGTCACGACCCAAAATCCCACCTTCAGGCCGTGATGGCACCTAACGTTGAACCCGCTAGACAAGCCAACGTTTGAACTAAGTAAACTCATTAACAACTAAAATAAACAAGATAACTAAGGCATCGATGGTCAACAATATGAAGGTTAACTAAATTCAAAATAGTATAGCAACTTCGTAATAAAACCCATATACATATCCCAGAACTGGTATCACATACTCACGAACTGTCTATGAGATTACTGAATACAATGGTCTGAAAATAAGTACATATGACTGTCTTTGAAACTATAAAATAAGACAGAACTAAAATAGAAGGGTAGAAGGTGACGCCAAGGCCCACGAACGTCTGCGGGTCTAGCTCGAGGTCTCCTGAATAACTGGTGGAATGCTCTCTCCGTTAGTGTCCACCGGGTCCANATTCTATATAATAACAGGAAAATATCGACGGAAATAAACAAGTATAAACAGATACGGGGAGAGTCATGCTGGGGATAAGAGGGGCAACAATTACTAGCATAGTGGAACAGGGTAACAACTGAAATGTAATAGTAAAAGCAGGAATTTAACGCCTCAGAACAGATAATGAACAACACAAGGCACGTCATGTCCCCTCGTGCATCACCTCACAAATCACTCGGCATGGAATGTCCCCTCGTGCATCAAACAATAACACATCGGCACTGCTTGTCCCCTCGTGCGATAAACAATACACAATCATCATGGCATGTCCCCTCGTGTGATAAATAATAAACAATCAACACGGCATGTCCCCTCGTGGGATAAATAATAAACAATCATCACGGCATGTCCCCTCGTGTGATAAACAATACACAATCATCACGGCATGTCCACTCGTGTGATAAATAATAAACAATCAACACGACATGTCCCCTCGTGCGATAAATAATAAACAATCAGCAAATATGATGTACAAACTAACAATAAGAAATTTCAAGTGTACAGAAAATACTCAATAAAATTCTATCGTCCCAGCAAGGGACTCAGCTATAATCAATCTTGCTCAGAGATATAATTTCAATAGTAAAACCTCAACTGAAACAAATAACTCAATAACCTCCCACGTCGTGAAACGACATCAATGTATCACTTATAAATCACCACTTACTTATAGTACAGAGAATATTAAGAACACGGTATGATTCATCACATTTGACTAACGAGCATGCTTGACAACAACATATAGGTACTCGTCACCTCACCTATACGTTGGACATGATTTACACATAGCAAATAAGACTCTATACCTAATCCCTCAAGCTAAGGTTAGGCCAAACACTTACCTCGGCTCCAAAATGCAAGTCAAGCCTCAATCACAGCCTTTCCTCTCGAATCCAACTCCGAATCGATAATATCTAGACATAATTGAGTTATTAACATCAATAATTACTCAATAAAACAATTCCAAAGCCTAGTAAGTTTCCTATCATTCTTCCAAAAATACCAAAATTCGACCCCAGCCCGCACGCTCGAATCCCGAAAATTCTCGAAGGAATCACTCACCCATAGTCTAAGGATCATAAATATGAAGTTTCCACTTGAATTCATAACATTAAACAAACAATACGCGAATTTCTCAAGAACCCTAAATTTACTACCCAATTCTTGATTTTCCATTATTTTAGTAGGTAATCCCATTAACTATTCATGCATGAAACTAGTATTAGGAAGGAATTAACTTACCTTAATAGTAGCTAGGTCATGGGACGTCCTTCCCAAGCTCACAAGTCTCTAATGGAGTTTTTGGTATGAAGGTAATGAGGAAATCTCGTGTTTTTGGCATTTAAAATAGTCTGGCCTACAGGGTTTCCGCACCTGCGGCCTTGGGACCGCACTTGCGGTCCCGCATCAGCGAGAAAAGATCGCACCTGCGGAGCTGGAGACCGCACCTGCGGCTCCGCTCCTGCAGAACCTCCGCACCTGCGAGGCTAGGACCGCAGGAGCGGTCCCACACCTGCGGCTGGGCAACCGCACCTGCGGTCACACCAGCAACAACTGCACCAACAGTTGTTCTAGCTGGTTTTTAGCCACGTTGGGTGTCCGGAAGTGTGATGACCCAAAAGGTCATCCTAAGTAATTCCAGCTAAATCTGTGTTCCGAGGCCTTGAAAGCCTCCGTTAATCTCACCTCAATATGCGTGCGCAGCCCGGGCAGGTAGCCGGGAAACTTCCATGTAAAAATTTGATAAAATGGGATTTTTGAATTGAATAATTGCATAAAGTTGACTTTGGTCAATATNAAAAATGGAGTTAATGAACTTGTGGGGTTTCTAAAGAATTTGAAATTTGGCTTGAGAGGTGATATTATGTTCCCGAGGTACGAATGAAATTCCGAGACCGGGAATAGTTCCGTTGTGTCATTCATAACTTATCTGCAAAATTTGACGTCATTCCGAGTGGTTTAGGCTGGTTCGGCGCGTTGAGGTGAATTCTAGAATTTCAAAGTTCTTAAGGGTGATTAATTTGGTTTTGGGGTTTGATTTCGAGTTCCGTTGTTGTTTTTCATGTTCCGCAAGCTCGAGAAAGTCCGTTTAATGATTTGGGACTTGTTGGTATTTTTGGACGGGGGCTCGGTTGGGCCCAGGTGCCTCCCGGACCCCGCATGAGGCCAAAAACCAGCAAAAAATCACTGCTGGTGCACAGCAGCTGGTGTGACCGCAGGTGCGGTTGCCCAGCCGCAGGT
>ML251583.1:0-29034 GCA_005239495.1 Nicotiana undulata | reverse complement strand
TACATACATATATATATATATATATATATATATATATATATATATATATATATATATATATATATAAAAGTATAAATATACATATACGGTGAAACTTCAGAGATTCAGGTTGATTGTTATATGTCTTTAATTAATGTTGACTTATTGTTACATTTCAGTTCTTCCTTACATACTCAGTATATTATTCGTACTGACATCCTTTTGTTGGGGACGCTGCATTCATGCCTGCAGATATAGATAATATTGCCAAGCCCTCATGGTAGATGAGGTAAGCATTCAGCGAAGGATCGGTAAGACTCCACCTCATTCGGAGTGCAGCCGAGTCTATAATTCATCGTGTTAGAGTTTTGCTACAGACTTATGGGTAAGTCAGTACCCTTTCCCATTTGATGTCAAATAATCTTAGAGGCTTTGTAGACAGAGGTTCATTTTGTACAGTATGTCAGAGGCTTTGATGGCCCATATGTATTCATGTTTTAAGAAAGATGGTTCATTGATACAGTGGTTGCCCACTTACAGTTATGCACTACGAGTTGTTGCTATGTTGGCCCATGATAGTTTCAAAGAAAAAAAAGTTACAGAGTGGTTTTATCTAGCCAGCTCAGCACCGAGTTCCAGCAACGCCTCCCTAGGTTTGGGGTGTGACAACGCAACTGCTAATTTGCTCACAGGAGATAACCCACTTGTGGAGTCCCATGCCGACATCTTTGAATGGCGCTGCACTAGATACAACTACTACGAAATCAGTAGGCCCTTTTGAGCCCGTTCTCATCCACCAACTATACAAGTTTGTTCATTCCCCATCGAAATTATATAAAAGTGCGACAATACACCCCGAACTCGAAGTCACATTGCATCCATAACGATAATCAAGTCGTCACACCCCTCTGCATTTCAAGAAAACTCCTCTCCACCATAATCCATCTCCCTTGGTACAGTAGTCACTATCCTAAATAAAATCCGTAGACCAAATCACCTTCAATCATAATTCCCCAACTGACCCTAAACTTTCTCAAGGCACGCGGCTATCCTGTCACGGAATCCATATGCTAATCGGCCACTCATACATGACCTGCTAGTAATTCAACCATCGTGAGACACCTCCCGCTACCCAAATGTTACCCCCAAATCAAAATCTATCTCTGTAGCACCTGAACTAATAAATTGCTACAAACTCTAAAACCCCTAGAAGATCATCTTTATCGAGCCATCAACATTAGAAACACTGATTCGATCCCGAAATCGCTACAAACTGCTATCTCTAACAACCATTTCTCAGGCACCATATCACAACACCATGCCCTGAAGGCAAATCAAAGAAGACCATAACACCGACGAACCTTAATACATTCAAACAAGGACAACGACACCACATTGCAGATGAGAATTCCACCATGCTCGAAAACACCAAGTCTCGTTACTCCATCAACCCAAACATGAACATCCATAGACAGATTGCCTTTTTCCTTTGCTGGAATTACACGTAGAACCTCTAAATCATGCGCTGAGAAATCCTCATTTCAAGTCCTTCACTGCCTTGACACATAGACAAGCACCCCTACGATTATACCAACATCGTGAGATAACAACGAATGAACATCATAGCAATCATGCATAACCTCAAAACCATAGAAAGTACATATACTGAACTAAATCAATGGAACACCCTTCTACAAGGCGAATATAATAGCTTGCCCGAACACGCAGAAAAAAACACCCCGCACCACGTCAGCAATACCATTACAATACCTCAATTCCCAATTGATAGGAGCGCACAACATCATATAAGAATGAGTAGGAAGGAAATAAAGGCATAAGCCTTAAAGGGGTCGATGGCACGAAGAGGAATCAAGAAGGGAACTACTCCTAACAGCCTTGTAGCCTCTCGAATATAAGTGCATACGCCTATGTACCGATCCACAAGACTCTACTAGACTTGCTCATGATTTGTGAAACCCAAGTGAACCTAATGCTCTGATACCAAGCTGTCATGACCCAAAATTCACTATAGATCGTGATGGCGCCTAACGCCACCGTCAGGCAAGCCAATAGCGAGTTATCAGTTTAATTACTCATTATTATTTTGAAATCAAAATTTCCATTAACTAAATAGTACAAAATAGAATTTACAGGGTGAAATAATAAACATTCCATGAACCATCATGCTAAACCTTTAGTAGAAACCCCAAAACACGAAGTCACAAGTGCATGAGTATTTTTCTAAGGAATACAGTAAATATACATCGTCCTTCTCGAATGTAATAAGAAAGACTAAAAATAGACAATACAATGGAGACTCGATGGACTGTGGTGTGTAGCTTGGAGTGCAGCTGTCACGACCGAAACTGATGGGCCGCGATGGGTGCCCGAGTCCTGCCTATCGAACACCCTTAATCATGCGACTAATATATGAACATGAATAACATCTACTGAATTACGAGAATAACATGCATGAGGAAAACCTGTGCAAAAGACATATATGAATATACGTGCGAAAAAGGTAGGGCGAGCCGACAAGGCTACTATAGACAACTACATATCCAAAAATGGAAGCCGACAAGGCCACATACTACCCAACTATACATGACTGTCTACAGACTTCTAACAGAATATACAACTGCACAAGGACGGGACTGATCCCCATCATACCCTTATATGTAAACAAACCTATCCTACTGAAATCAAAAGCAGCTACAGATCAAATGGAGCACACCAACTCTCGCTGATAAAGGATCCTAAGAAGAGGGACCGTCTGATTGTCTATCGGCACCTGCGGGCATGCAATGCAGGCCCAGGAAATAGGGCGTCAGTACGAATAATGTACTGAGTATGTGAAGTATAAAAATTAGTACATAACAGACATAGATGAAACATGGAATAAAGAATTCCGCCTATAAATCGAAACAATTTTGTAAATCATGAAAAATTTATAATGTCATGCATGTGCATGTAAATGTCGTGTCATGCATAGGTATAGGTGTACATAACATCATCAAGCCTCTAAGGGCATCCCATCATATCATCTCGGCCACTGTGGGCAAAATCATCAACATATACCAGTTGATCAGGTGGTGGTGCGTATATAACGTCGTAACATTTTACCATATCACATATATATATATATATATATATATATATATATATATACAC
This sequence comes from Nicotiana undulata, assembly GCA_005239495.1. NCBI lineage: Eukaryota > Viridiplantae > Streptophyta > Magnoliopsida > Solanales > Solanaceae > Nicotiana > Nicotiana undulata. The sequence continues at coordinate 25,884 of ML251583.1, read as the reverse complement.
GTATATATTTATATACGTATATATAACGTTGTCTGATGATGGGTCAATGTACATGTATATATGAATGCAATGCATGAGAAAAATATCAATAAAATCTCTCGGAACGACATAACACCATCATGCCTCTGATTAATATCATGAAATAAACTTTTTCAATTTATGTATTTTCTAAAACCCATGAACAGACGATAGAATAATAAGACATATAGGGAATCAAGAACATAGGCATCTCTAGTATTTCTATGAATATAGTCATTTATGGAAGTTATGCATTTGCTCGTTTCGTTTGTATCGTATGGATCATGCCAAAAAGAAAGAAGGGATAGCCTTAACATACCTGAGTCGGATCTCTGGACAATCCCTTCTAACACACGACAATTGCGACAAAACTTGTGACGGCAAGATCGGACTAGGAAAAAATCCGTATGATATTTTTGAGAAAAATTATATCGATCTTCTTTAGAGTCACGTTGCTAAGATGCTTAAGGAATTTTATTGCTTAAATTCTTGAAGTCTTCAATTTTTGCGTGAATATCCGTTGCCTAAGACTTTGCTATGAGACCTTTCTTTTGATTTAGAAAGGTTTTAAGCTTTAAACTGTATGACTAAGCCACATACTACTTAAATTTGGACCAGGTCTTGCTGCCACGTTAGATTCCTAAGTCTTTATCAAAAGACCTTAAATAACCATCCACCGACTCCTTAATCAACTTATTAATTCCCCACTAATCCAATATTTAACCAATTACCCACATAATTAAGAATTATCTCAAATTACATAAAATACTACTCACTTGACACACATTATGTACCCTATTATGATGGTCATGTGGTACCTTGTATGGCACTAGTCAATAAGTACTGGGTATTGTAGCTCGGACTGTATTTTATCCCAAATCGACAACCTTCAACGAAAATCATTTTCTTTGATTCGTTTACCCTTTTATCATTTGCGGCACTTACTTATTTCTTGTTATAAATAACATAAATTCTTATAATCTCAATAAAATCTCATCCCCGAGATTATGTCGATTAACTTACGATGAAATTTTAACGTACGAAAATGCGATATGTAACATCCTCCCCCCCCCCCCCCCCCCCCCCCCCATAGAAACATTCGTCCTCGAACGTTTAACTCCCTGGGATCTATATAAACTTTGGCAGAGTCACCTTTGTAAAAATACTACTACCAACTCTTCCAGTAGAAACTTAATATTCTATACCACACAATGCCACTTATCACTCACGACAATGGCCTCACATGACCAATGATAATAACTAATACAAGAATCCATACAAGGTTGTGATTTCTCAGTCGGACACTTCTCTGGAAGAGGAAATAAGTGAGGATATCTAGACTTCATTTTTTCTTCGGCTTCCGAAGTCATTTCTTCCACGTTGTTGTTTCTCCAAAGTACTTTCATCGAAGATACGTCTTTAGTCCTCAATCTCTGATCCTGTCTATCTAGTATAGCAATGGGAGTTCCTTATATGATAGTTTTTTTGTGACCTGAACAACGTCAACTGACACAACTCTGGAAGGATCTCCCATATATTTAGGGAGCATAGACATATGAAACAGTGGATGTACATATTTTAAGTCAGAAGGCAAGTCTAACTCATACACTACCTGACCTACCTTGTGTATGATCTTATATGGTCCAATGTACCGAGGGCTTAATTTTCCTTTATATCCGAACCTTGTAACTCCTTTCATCGGTGATACCTATAGGAATACCCAATCGTCAACCTGAAATTCCAAGTCTCGTCGTCGATTATCCGCATAAGACTTCTGACGGTTTTGAGCTGCTAATAGCCTTTCATGTATGAGCTTAATTTACTCGATTTCCTGTTGTACCAATTTTGGTACTACTAACGTAGTTTCCCCAATATCAAACCACCCTATAGGTGACCTACACTTTCGTCCGTAAAGAGCTTCGTTTGGAGCCATATGAATAGTAGAGTTATAGCTATTATTATACGCGAACTCAATAAGCAGCAAATGATCATCCCAACTGTCCTTGAAGTCTAAAACACAAGCCCATAACATATCCTCAAGCGTATGAATAGTACACTCAGCTTGTCTGTCTCTCTGGGGATAAAATGACGTACTAAAACTTACCTGAGTCCCCAATCTTTTTTGGAAGTACCTCCAGAAATCTGTTGTAAACTGAGCTCCTCTATACGAGATAATAGATATAAATTGACACCATGGAGTTGTACTATCTCCTAAATATAAAGCCTTGCATAATCCTCTGCATAATATGTGGTCCTAACGGGCAGAAAATGGGCTGATTTTGTAAGCCTATCAACAATCACCCCATATAGAATCGAACTTACGCTGGGTAGGAGGTAATCCTACGATGAAATCCATATTGATTACTTTCCATTTCCAAGTCGGAATCTCCATAGCCTGCAATAATCCATCGGGTTTTTGATGCTCAATCTTAACATGCTGACAGTTAGGGCACTGAGCAACAAACTCTGCTATATCCTTTTTCATTCGGTCCCACCAATATACTTCCCTGATATCATGATACATCTTTGTTGCTCCTGGATGGATGGAAGAACGAGAATACTGAGTTTCTCCCATAATCTGCCGACCCAGCCCTGCAACATTAGGGACACATAATCGTCCTCGATATCTGAGGACCCCATCCCGTGAGATTTCAGATGGTGTCTTCTCCTTCATAGGGGTTGTATCCCTATAATGAACTAACACAGGATCCTCGTACTGGCGTTCCTTCACTTCAGTTACTAAAGAGGATGTTTCTGTATCCTGAATAGTAATTCCAATATCACCTGAGTCGAGTAACCGAACTCCAAGACTAGCTAGCTGATGAATCTCATGGGCTATTCCCTGTTCTCTGGCTGTAAATATGATAGGCTACCGTAGATCTACGGCTGAGGGCGTCGACTACCACGTTCTCCTTCCCCGAATGGTTTAAAATATCAATGACAATCTTTAAGTAGCTCCAACCATCTCCTTTGACGTAAATTCAATTCCTTTTGCTTGAAGACATACTGGAGGATCTTATGATCCGTATAGATATCAACTTGAATGCCATACAAGTAGTGCCTCCACATATTTAGTGCATGAGTCACCGGGGCTAACTCTAAATCATGTGTCGGGTAATTCTTCTCGTGGTTTCTTAGTTTTCTAGAAGCATAAGCTACAACCTTAACATAATTCATCATTACACAACCCAATCCAACATCCGAAGCGTCACAATAGATAACATAACCATCAGTACCTTTTAGGAGCGTTAGAACCGGTGCTGAAGTTAATCTGACCTTCAATACCTAGAAAATCCGTTTGCAAGCATCAGTCCACTGAAACTTAGCTCCCTTCTGAGTCAACTTACCTGGGTATTCTAATCTTTTAAAATTCATGAAATCCCCCCTTTCGAAGGCCAGAACGTCATCCTTTATCTATCACAGTTATGTCCATATTTCATTACCAGGGCAACATTCCACCTCTTCTAAATGCTATTAGTCTTAGACTTCTTTGATTTCATTCAGGCTATACTAAGCTTTCTATAACTTAGAGAAACCATCAGCTCTCTTATTTTCATAGGCTTAATCCCAAGGACTTATCCGCTCTCATGACTTTTTCACTCAACGTTTTCTTATCCTTACTCATGTCTTCCTAAAACCTTGTCCATCTACCATACTTTAGCTTGCAACCACAGATTTCCTCATATTTTTCTAGAACATTAAGTGAGACATCATGTTGTCACACCATTTTTGTCAAAGGTGTTGAAAGAGAAGAAAATCCCTCTACAAATTTCCTGTAATAACATGCCAAACTGAGAAAGCTACGAACCTCCGTCGGTGTCATGGGTCTAGGTCAAGTCTTTACTTCCTCAATCTTTTGTGTATTAACCGGATCACATCAAATAATGCGCCCAAGATAAACTACAGAATTCCTATTTAGAGAATTTTGTATACAACTTCCCTTTTTGTAGAACTTAGAGCACAATATGGAAAAGATCTGTGTTCTCAGTCTCTTAACGAGAGTACACCAATATATCAACAAATAATATAATCACAAATAGATCTAGAAAGGGTCTGAACACTCAAATTATCAAGTCCATGAATACTGTTGGGGCATTAGTCAAACTAAATGACATGACACGAAACTCAAAGTTGCCCATACATGGTCCTCAATGTTGTCTTCGGGATATCATTCTCCTTAACCCTTAACTGATGGTACCCGGACCTCACGTCTATCTTCGAGAAACACTTGGCACCTTGCAACTGATCAAATAAATCATCAATCCTCGGGAATGGGTACTTATTCTTGATCATCATCTAATTCAACTGTCTATAATCGATACACATCCGCAAGGAACCATCTTTCTTCTTCACGATTAACAGAGGTGCTCCCCATGGTGATGTACTAGGTCTGATAAAGCCTTTTTCAAGAAAGTCCCTTAGTTGTTCCTTCATTTCTCTCAGCTCTGCAGGTGCCACTCTATTGGGAGGAATAGATATTAACTGAATACTTTGTAATAGGTCAATTGCAAACTCATCCTCTTGCTCTGGCGGGAGACCCGGAAGCTTATGGAAAAAAACATCAGGAAACTCAATAACCACAAGGATAGATTGAACGGTTGGTGACTCTACCTTCACATCCTTTACCCGCACTAAGTGATAAATGTAATCCTTTCTGATCATTTTCCTTGCCTTGAGATAGGAAATAAATCTACCTATCGGCGATGCCGTATTACCTTTCCACTCCGAATACAGGCTCTCCTAGGAATTGAAATCAAACCATCTTTGATCTACATTCAATGTTAGCATAACAAAAAGCCAACCAATCCATACCTATTATAACATCAAATTTTACCCAACCGAACATCGCATACCATATCCTTTTATTATCAAATCTATCACCGACCATTATGGGCCACATCCATATACGTAAGTAACAATATTAAGACTTAACTCGCATAACTAATTTAGAAAAAAGTTTATATACAAAGGGGTCGACAAGGCCGTAGACATGTCATACCCAAAACTATACACGTGATATTGTCTGCAAAATCTCTAAGAAAACATAACCATAATATATATAAGTCGGGACAGGGCTCCCTACGTCCTCATAAAACAACCTAACATATTCAGAACCCTGACTTCATAATACTCCAAGAAGAAGTGGATCTCAACATCTGGATGAAGTCTACAGTAGAGGGTCATTGCCTCATCCTATATGAGAGCCTCGGTCAGACACACTTCAAAGTAGAATCTTTATATCCTTATCAGTTACTTTCCTCCTCTTGGCCCGACTACTATCCTCTTCCTCTACATGTCCCATAATATACACAATCGAACCTAGATTGATGAACTCTCAAGAGTGTGGACTATCTGGAACCTCAAAAGAACTGGTATCTATAAATACCCTGACATAGTTTTGAGCCTGAGGGGTACCCGATTGTGCCAATCCATGCACCACTCCCCTTACACCCTGATCAACGGGCCTTGATAATGAAACTAAGGGCCTTGGTGAGATCGGAACTCCTCTCACCCCATCTGCTACAGGCGAGATCGAAACTGCTCGAACGCCATAGTGTAACTTATATCTCTTTCTAACGCTTTCATAGCCTTCTGACCCATGCTAGCGGCTTGCGCCTGCCGTCTAGTAGTAATAAGTATCACTATAAACATAAACAAAACAAAGATTATGAGTGGATACGTATGACTCGGTTATATCGCAATCTGGATTAGAAGGAAAAGTAACCATCCTAAATATCTTGTAGCCTCATGTTTATAAGTGTGGTGTATAACACACCCATAAACAAGACTCTACTAGACACGCTCTGTAGACAACCCTAGGACATAATTGCTTTGATACAACTTTTGTCACGACCCAAACCGATGGGCCGCGATGGGTGCCCGATTCCTACCTATCAAATACCCTTAATCATGCGACTAATATATGAACATGAATAACATCTACTGAATTACGAGAATAACATGCATGAGCAAAACCTGTGCAAAAGACATATATGCATATACGTGCAAAAAAGGTAGAGCGAGCCGACAAGGCTACTATAGACAACTACATATCCAGAACTGGAAGCCGACAAGGCCACATACTACCCAACTATACATGACTGTCTACATACCACTAACAGAATATACAACTGCACAAGGACGGGACTGATCCCCCATCATACCCTTATATGTAAACAAACATATCATACAAAAATCCAAAGCAGCTCCGGATCAAATGGAGCACACCAACTCTCGCTGATCAAGGATCCTAAGAAGGGGGATCGTCTGCTTGTTTATCTGCACCTATAGGAATGAAACGCAGGCCCCGGGAAATAGGGCGTCAGTACGAATAATGTACTGAGTATGTGAAGTATAATAATTAGTACATAACAGACATAGATGAAACATGGAATAAAGAATCCCGCCTGTAAATTGAAATAATTTTGTAACTCATAAAACATTTATAATGTCATGCATGTGCGTGTAAATGTCGTGTCATGCAAAGGTATAGTTGTACATAAAATCATCAAGCCTCTGAGGGGATCCATCATATCATCTCGGCCACTGTGGGCAAAATCATCAACATATACTAGATGATCGGGTGGTGGTGCGTATATAACGATGTAACATTTTCTCATATCCTATATATATATATATATATATATATATATATATAACGTCGTCTGGTCATGGGTCAATGTACATGTATATGTGAATGCAATGCATGTGAAGTACGTCAATAAAATCTCTCTGAACATCATAAGACCATCATGCCTCTGATTAATATCATGAAATAAACTTTATCAATTTATGTATTTTCTGAAACCCATGAATAGACGATATAATAATAAGACATACGGGGAATCAAGAACATAGGCATCTCTAGTATTTCTATGAATAGAGTCATTTATGGAAGTTGTGCATTTTTTCGTTTCGTATGGATCGTTACAAAAAAAAGGGATATTCTTAACATACATGAGACGGTTCTCTAGACAATTGCGACAACTCGTGACGTCATAATCGGAGTAGGAAAATATTTGTATGATATTTTTGAGAAAGATTATACCGGGCTTCTTTAGAGTCGCATTGCTAAGATGCTTAAGGAATTTTCTTGCTTGAATTCTTGAAGTCTTGAATTCTTGCCTGAATATCCGTCGTCTAAGACTTTGCCATGAGACCTTTCTTTTGATTTAGAGAGATTTTAGGCTTTAAATTGTATGACTAAGCCACATACTACTTAAATGTGCCACCTTTTCACTCATAATATAAAAGTCATAATTTGGACAAGGTCTTGCTGCCACATTAGATTCCTATGTCTTTATCCAAAGACCTTAAATAACCATCCACCAACTCCTTAATCAGCTTATTAATTCCCCACTAATCTAATATTTAACCAATTACCCATATAATTAAGAATTATCTCAAATTACTTAAAATACTACTCACTTGACACAGTTTATGTACCATATTATCATGGTCATGTGGTATCTTGTATGGAAATAGTCCATAAGTACCGGGTATTGCAGCTCGGGCCGTATTTTATCCCAAATCGACAACCTTCAACGAAACTCATTTTCGTTTATTCGTTTACCTGTTATCTTTCACGATACTTACTTATTGCTTGTTATAAATAGCATAAATTCTTATAATCTCAAAAATATCTCATCCCCGAGCTTACGTCGATTAACTTACGATGAAATTTTGACGTACAAAAATGCGATATGTAACAGCAACTCACATAAAGTCTTCTTAATCGGTGCGCCTACGCGCCAATATGATCATCAGATGACATGTGAGATGCCGCACATTTAGTGCAGAAGTGTAACATGAGTATGTAAATCAACGCGTACCCACTAAGTATCTAACTTAACCCCGGAGAAGTAGTGACGAGGGGTCAACATCGACACTTACTATAGATGCAATATAGTAATATAATAAAACATAAGTAGATATGAAGCATACGTCAAAGATAGGTTAATTTTGTAAGTTACATAATCTTATAATTATTTCTTTTAAAACACAAATTTATCGATCATATATCATGCCTTAAGATCTCATAAATGTGCCAAGTATCAATATCAATAAATAAGGAATACCATAAAATATCAGGCATCAATGGAAGGTTTATCTCGTGAATATTCGGACTACTAGATATATCACGCACGATTTTTCCGAGGTCGTTCGGCCCGATCCAAAATAATGTGTACACTGCCGAGGGTCGAGCGGCACGAACCATGGATGCATCTATCTACTGTCGAGGCGTTTGGCATGCTCCATAAGAAGGGAAGGAAGTTTCTGGATTACAAGATACGTATTTACATTACAGTACAAGAGCACTTAGTGAATATAACCCTTACCGTTTCTCAACTTTTCTTACCAACAACTCAAGCGATCAGGGTGGGTCTAAGATGCAATAAATTTGTAAATCAAGCTCAATTGTATTTTTCAATAATTAAGTCAATAAAATAAGTTCAAGTAGTTCAAATATTGCATGATAAAATCCTAAGTCTACCCGGACATAAACATGATTTAGCTACGTACGGACTCTCGTCACCTCGTACGTACGTAGCACCCACAACTAGTAGCACATAATAATTACTGTCACCTAGGGGGTAGTTTCCCCCTCACAAAGTTAGATAGGAGACTTACCTTGCTCCGATGTTCCATACCCAGCTACGAAGCCTCTCTAATATCTCAAACCAATGCACGTTGTTCCAAAACTACTTAAACAACGTTCAAACTAATCAAAACATACTCCGATGCTTACAATTCAACAATTTACAGTGTTCCCCAACTCCGCTTCAAAAGTTAAACCCTCAGGCCCACGTACATGGATTCAAAAAAATTAAAAAGATAGCCGTTACCCATAACATTATGAACTCAAATATGTAAATTATTCACAATTCCATCTCCAATTTCGTGGTCAAAATTCAAAAATACCAAATTCTAGGTTTTCTACCAAAAATCTCAAATTCTTACTAATTTCCATGTTTAAAACCTTATAGAATCCATGTATGTAACTTGTAATAGGTGGGAATCACTTACCTTGTGTTGCTTGATGAAAATCCTTCCTTGAAGCTCTCCAAAATCGGCCCAACCAAGTGAAAAATGAGAGAAGAAGAGCCAAATTCCGCTCATAAAACGATTCTGCCCAGCGATAGTTTCACGCCACCGCTTTTATGACCACGCCACTGCTTTTGCGGAAAATCACCCAAACACGGTGCCTCACACCTGCGGAAAAATTCCCCGCTTCTGCGACATCGCAGGTGCATGCCCCCTTCCGCTCCTACGCCTTCTCCCGCTTCTGCGCTTGCGAAGATGCGGCCAAAACTACGCACCTACGGTTCTTCCCCTAGCTGACCTGCTCCGCTTGTGCGACCCCTGGGACGCTTCTACGGCCCAACACCTGCGGCCAAAACCTCGCAGGTGCGGTTACACCAGAAGACAGCAACTTCAGCTTTCCCTCCAAGCCCCAAATCTCGACCCGTTTACTATCTGAAATCCACCCGAGGCCCTCGGGACCTTATCCAATTATACCAACACGTCTCAAAATGAAATACGAACTTTGTTGAAGCCTCAAACCACGTAAAACAACATCAAAATCATGAATCACCTCTAATTAAACTTATAAATTTCCAAATTCTATATCTTGTGTCGAAACATATCAAATCAATCCGGAGTGACTTCATATTTTGTACACAAGTAATAATTTATATTACGGACCTACTACCACTTTCGGAATGGGAATCCAACTCCGATATCAAAAAGTTCACTCTCGGTCAAACTTCCCAAAAATCATCCAATTTCAAACTTTCTCCAATTGACGCCGAAACGACCTACGGACTTCCAAATCAACGTCCGTACACGACACCTAAAACTAAAATCACCATAAAAAACTATCCACAGGCTCGGAATCCCAAACAGACATCGATAACATCAAAATCCACTTCAACCCGAACGTAGGGAATTCTTAAACCTACAAAATGCCAACCTTCCGTAATAAGCGTCGAAATACTCCCGGGCCACCCGATACACGACCCGAACACGCACTGTCACGACCCAAATTTTCCTCCGTTGGGTATCGTGATGGCACATAGTCTTAGGGACTAGGTAAGCCTAACATTTAGAACAATAACAATAATAAAAGAACTTTAACAGTCTCGATAAAGAGATCTTGACAGAATTTACAAAGTTACCCAAAACCCGGTAAATACAAGTCATAAGCTCTACGAATATTCTACAACTTCGGAATACAACTGTTCGGAAATAAATACAACAGTGTATGAATACTACTTATAAGAAGGTGACTCTGAAGCCTGCAAACGCAGTAGCAGGTTACCTTGAGTCTCCCCGTCAATGGTTCATGCGGCTACTAACAATCAATGCCTGGATCTGTGCAATAAAATGCACAGAAGAGTAGTATGACCACACCACAGCGGTGCCCGGTAAGTATCAAGACTAACCTCGGTGGAGTAGTGACGAGGACTAGTAAAGACATCACTGGTCTACAAAATAACTGACATGAATATAGAAGTAACCGAACACTACATCTATCTAAGAATTCACGGGATAATTTACAACAATGACAATATGATGCGGAAGGAATTTACGGAAAAATAACCATGAAACAGCACAAAATACACAGAAAGATGGACAGCAAAACAACCCAAACTAGAAGAAAACACAATCACTGGAGAACCCCACAACTCAACTCTACGTTTATTTATTCACATCGAGCCTTAGCCATTAAATTCCATAAACTAGTGGAAACCCTTAAACAATGGATCATATGAAAAGCTTTGCAAGTAAAATCATTTTAATATAGAAAGATTTCCTTTGAAAACATACTTTCTCCAAAATATATATAAGTATATGTACTAGAGAGAATTACGTAAAACATAGTTTTCTTTCAAAATACGAAGTTTCCAAAGATGCTTTCCCAATAAAAGACTTCCAAATATCATTTTATGCAAGACTAGTGCTTTTCAAATATACCTTCGATGTAAAAGCTTTCAGATATAATCATTTCGAAACCATTACTTTTAAATAACACTTTTCAGTAAAATTTCGTAATCATAATCTCCTCAAGGTAAATCTATCGGAACTCAGTCCGCACTCAAAATTTGTCTTGTCAATAAATGTAGTAAGAGATCAGTATGAATATCCGGATTAAAACAACGGAATATTAACTCTTTAAACAAATGCAGTAAATATCAAACAAGGACACGGAAAAATATAATGCAAAGACAAGTGCACGACATCACCCTTCGTACTTTTACTCTCATCCTCACAATAAATAAATAGAAACGGCACGGCATGTCCCCTCGTGCTAAAATAAATAATCACTCGGCACGGAATGTCCCCTCGTGCATAAATAAATAATCACTCGGCACGGAATGTCCCCTCGTGCATAACCTCACAATCACTCGGCACGGAATGTCCCCTCGTGCATAAATAAATAAATAAACAACAAATTGACGAAACAAATAAACAATAGGAACCATTAATCACAACGTCCCAACAAGGGAATCAACAATGCAAACAATATCATAACAGCACAAACAATAATAGAAAACACACCATCCCGGCAAGGGAGTCAACAATGAAAACAACACCATCCCGGTAATGGAAAATAGCTATAACCAATATCTCTTAAGAAATTTAACTTTATGGAATGAACTCAACTTAAACGAAGGTCCAGAAATAGGCAACATCAAGGAAACACCCACAACATAAATGTTTATCAACTGACCTAAGTAGCACATAAAGGATGAATCATAGGAATTACAATGTAAGACTCACGAGCATGCTTGACACCAACGAACGGATGTTCTAACTACGGCTAAGCAACTATAAAACTAGATAACACTAATATAGTCCATTTGACAGTTTTAGGAAGAAAATATAGCATAAAGATAAGAGCGGTAAAATATTCAGTTAAGTCAATTAGGATCAAATAATCAATGAAGGAATCCAAAAGTAAGTAATCCTAATTTAAGCAGGAAATAATGAAATTAACAACCAAGGATGCAAATGTAACAATTAAAACTCATACACAGGTAACGTAAGAACCTACGAATCCTAGAAGGCCAATCTATTAGCAAATAAGTCCGAGTACGCACTCGTCACCTCATATACACGGACAACAATCAACAAGGAAGACTCAATCCTAGGGGGTAGTTCCCCCACACAAGGTTAGGCAAGATACTTACCTCGACGACGACTACTCGGTACTCTAAAATGGACTTCTCAGGTGAAAAGACCATCGGACAGCTCAAAATCAATCTAAACAACTTCAATATACACATAAAACTTGTAAGGGACTATTCCGGATAATAAAGTCTCAATCTTTACAAAAATATAAAAATCGACCCAAAAGTCGACCCCCGGGCCCGCACCTCGCAACTCGACAAAATTTATAAATTCCGAACACCCATTCAATTATGAGTCCAACCATACTAATTTCATCAAATTCCGATGCCAAATCGATGTTCAAACCCAATTATTCTTTTTAGAAATGTTTTGGATAAAAACCCCAATTCTCCAATCAAAACATGGATTAATTAAAAAAATGAACTTCTGTAATCATATTAAAATTCAAAAATAATATTTAGATACTGACCCCGATGAAAAGACGAGACGAACGCCGCAAAAATCACCTCAATCAGAGCTCTAGAACTCAAGATATGCTCAAAATACTAAAATGACGCGGTCTGGTTTTTTTATACTCAGAGATTTTCGCAGGTGCGACCAAAATACCCGCACCGGCGCATTTCCAGCTGTCATTTCCACACTTGCGGGCCATTTTGTGCACCTGTGGCTCCGCGGGTGCGGACCCAACTTCGCACCTGCGAAACACCAGGACCAGCTCTCTTCTCCGACACTAAAATGAGCATAACTTCCTCATACGATGTCCAAATTCGACGTTCTTTTTTGCTATAGCTCTGTAATTATGATACGGATCTAATTCTTCAATCAAATCAGAAATTGGAGCTCATTTGCTTAATTTTTTACCAATTATGCTTGAAGAAACGACGCCGAAATATCAAAAACGAGCACAACACAACCCATACCTATTTGAAACTCACCCGAACTCCTCGGGACCTCAACCAACAATTCCCACAAGTCATATATCACTACCCGAACTTATTCTAACCATCGGAAAACCCAAAACAACACCAAAACACCGAATCAACCTTAGATTCAAGCCTAAGAACTTCTAAACTTCCAAAATACGCCAACGATGTCGAAACTTGCCAAACCACGTCCCAATGACCTGAAATTTTGCACACACGTCACAAATGACACTACGAACCTATTCCAACTTCCGAAATTCCATTCCGAGCCCGATATCAAAATTTTACTTATCGGCCGAAATCGCCAAAATTCTAACTTTCGCCGAATTACCTCAAATCACTCTACGGACGTCCAAAACCAATTACGGACGCGCGCCTAAGTCCAAAATCATCACACGAAGCCGTTGACATTAACCAAAACTCATTCCGAGGCCATTTACACAAAAGTCAAACCTCCGGTCAACTTTTATCACTTAAGCTTCCAAAACTAAAATGTTTCTCCCGATTCGACTCTGAATTACCCGGTAACTGAATCTAACCACGCACGCAGGTCGATATACACAATGTGAAGCTTTTTATGACTTTACACCACCGAACGAAGCTTAAATTCTCGAAACGACCGGTCGGGTCGTCACATGTACCCAAGTCCGAAATCATCATACGAACCTATTGGAACATTCAAATCCTGATTCTGAGGTCGTTTACTCAAAAATTAAACCTTAGTCAATTCTTCCAACTTAAAGTTTTCGAAATATGAATTTTCTATCCAAATTGATTTTGTGGACGTCAATACCACACAAGAATATAGGTTAAATGTGTGGTACCCATTTCTTCGAGTGCTGTCTCACAAGAAGAACCTGGTTCTTCTTTGTGTTCCAACTTCTACTGGTGCGGAATAATAAAAGAAGTAAAGTAAGAGCACAGAGATTTTTACGTGGAAAACACCTGGCTCAAAAGGTGAAAAAACCACGACCTACTCCTCAATAGGATTTGCTCAAACTCTTCACTAAAAATTATGAGCCAAACGGACTTACAAAATAAACTCTTTTGTAATCCTAGGACTAACTCTAATCCCTTTGTATCAACTAGCCTCTAGCTAATTTCTACAAGCTTCAGTTAACTCTAACTTGAAAAATGTGTACCTATTACAATTTCTTCTAAGAAAGCTGATAAGATACAATATTTAAACACCTACTACAATCAACTAGACTCAATACATAAACGATGAAACTGGTTCTTCTAGTTGATCTGTAGCCTTTGTATCACACAGTAATTCTGCTCGCAAAATCTCTGGGAATTTAGCTTTCAGATCTTGATTCAATTCTGCCTTTGTGCGTTACATCTTTCAGCAGGAATACTTCAAGTATTTATGGAATCAGTAGTTGAGTTTGTCATTCAATTCTAGTTCAACTCTTCCTGTGAGAAAGAGTTCGAATTAAACTCAACTTCCTTCCTTTGTTACTATCCTTGCTGAATTCAACTTCTATCCTCTCATTAGTTTGCAACCTTTTCGCATTAGGAGACAATCTCTTGGTTCATTGATACTTCACAATCACAAATATCTCCTATGCATATACGGTTCATGTGCCAGCTATTCAGTTCAAGAATGTGTGCTCTGATGGACCTGGTTCAACTGGTCAGACATTTGTCAATCTTCAAAACTATGCAGTGACTTGGGTCAACAAATTCCCCCTTTTTGATGATGACAAACTCTGTGCTTAATCCGGTGTACATTTCAAACACTTTGTACGATTTTAAGCATTAATCATAGAGAAACCAGGTTCATTAGGTTATAAATATCACTTTGAAATTTTTTTAAAAAGTTCAACACATATCTTCCCCCTTTTGGCATCATCGAAAAGTTGCAAAATGATACACTTACCAGAATTATTAATTATTACTCATGGTCATTTGAGGCAACTGCAGGTGCAAAGCATGATTAATCAACACAAGAAACCAACAAATGTAAGCTAAATAAGAAATTGAGACAAGTCAATAGCTAAACAGCATATTCATTGATTAGGAACGAACATCAAACACCAGACAATTAAAAACAAAAACAATCAAAAACCATGAGCAAAAAATAGAGTAAAAAAGACAACGGAAACAAGTCCAAAAAGACAGAAACAAGTCCCGAACTGGGCACTGAAGGGTTATTGGGTAGCTCTGGACAACCTAAGGATGGGAAGGTGCAGAGGAGGTTGCGTTCTTGGATTGTAGAAGAGAAAGCATCTGCCGAAGAACACCCTCATTCTTTTCCTTCTCTTTTGCTAATTCAACCCTGAGAGCATCCCGCTCAGCTTCAACCTCAATCACACGAGATTTCAAATGAAGGATCTCCATATCCTTGATCTCGCTTTCCTGCACCAGATTTCTTACTTTGCTGTTGACTGGCTGCTTCCTCGATGAACCAGGTTCATCTGCAGGAACATTGACAATATAATCACATGACAGCAAAGTCTTCTTCCCAAAATAATCCTTGGCAGTCGCCATTTCAGCCTTCTTCGCATGAACCCCAAAATGAGCAAGCACAACTGTCAGAATAAATTCATATGGAATTGCATGTGCTTTAGTTCCATTCACAACTCTGTCCAAGAGTTGGATGATAAAAGCTGGCCAATTGATTTTCTTTCCCTTGTACCGACACTTCATCAGAGTCTGATCCATATAGTTGGTTATGTGCCTTCTTTCCTGTCTGGGCAGCAAGAATTTAATGACAAACTTAGAGAACAACTTGTGCTCTGGCTTCATTTCACTTTTGTAGTTCGGCCTGGGTTCAATCTCCCTCTCATTGTCACTAAAGAATCTAGTGATGTTGATTGCTGAGGCCATTCCATCGACAAGGCCATCTCTGCCTTGTGTAGTCCTCATAGCCCTCAGCTGGTATGTTCAGAATTTCACCCAGCTCTTTAGCATCAAAGGAAACTTGAACTCCTTTGACCGTAGAGGTGACCCTGCCGTCTTTGACAATGGAATTTCCCATGAATTCCACCAATTCAGCCCTTTCTAGCCTTCCTTCCATGCGAAGGACCATGTCCTTCCATCCATGCACGTTCAGAGTGTCCTGTAGATATAGGCTCCTCTAGATCTTTGAACAACTTACCGTTCAAGATTGTTCGCTTGCCAAACATTATGATTCTGTTATTCTCCACATCATCTTCCTTCTCCTCTTCTCCACTCCAGTCTGCATCATCATCTTTCTCCACAACCTTCATTTTCTTTTCCTTGGACCTGGTCCTTTTGGCAGTGCTTGGAGTTGCGGCGGACACAGAAGCTGACTTCTTTGAAGAAGTCTTAGCCTTTTTGGGTTTTGTTGTCCCAACCACAACTGGAGCAATCCGCACCTCTTGTTGGAACAGGTCCAACGTCTCCTCTTCAATAACAACAGCCTCAACAGGCTCTCCAATCTTAGCTTTACCCTTTGCCGCCTTCTTTTTCTTGCTTTCTTACAGAGCCTTCTCCAACCTTTCTTATTCTTCTCTCACAGTATTGCGAGTAGCACGCACCTTAGAGACAGGAGCATCAGCAGAAACAGTAGCTTTCCTCTTCTTTGGAGGAACTGGGGAAGATGTTTTCTTGGACTTCTAAGTCCTCATTTTCTTGGGGTTATAGGACTCCCCCAGTTTCTTTTGCCTTTCAGCCAATGTCTCGTCCCCAGATGAACCCGGTTCATCTGCTCCTTTCCTCAAGCTTGCTAGACCTGTTGCGGCCTCCTCAACTACACTTCCCCCTAACTCTGTGACTTCATCTCCAACATTCTCAAGAATGGGACCACAGATAGCCAGTGTGGTGCCATCCTCCCTAGATCCCCTTACAACTCCATCTCCACCCTCTCTCTCAAGAATTTTTCTTTTTCCCAATTCTCTTTGCCTACTCGGCACTTCAACATCTACCACCGACCCAACCAAAACAAACATGTTCTCAGCATTAACAGATTCAGAGATAGCATCAAGATTACCTTGTTCAGAATTTGATGAGCCAGGTGCTTCCTCCTCGTTGGCTGATTTAAACGATTCACTTGATGATTCAGTTTTGGAATCCTTATCAGCCTATAGAATTTCTTCCAAGAATCTTGCTCTAGAACCAGAAGCAACTGTCTTTCTGGCAAGAATTTTCACACGGCGACCCCTGGGGGTTGGAGTTGGGTTTGGTGTGGGTTCAGGAATAGGTATATTTTCAGGGGTTGACGAATTTTCTGGTGATTGAGAAATGTATATTGATGGGGAGTTAGATTCAGATTCAGAATTTCCTCCATTGTAATAGAGATTAGGTGATGAAGTAGAAGAAGAAGCAGGTGGTGGTGAAGACATGATTGTGTGTTGTTAGGAAGAAAAGGCAAGTGATCACTTTTTGTTTGTGTAGAATGAGTTGAACTTGGTTCGACAGTTACTTTATGAAGAGAAGAGTAATGATGACCCTTTTATAAGATGTGGCTAGGGAGATTACAACGGCAAAGTATTAACTCAGATGGGAGTCTAATCGATATAGGACTGACATTGATTAGATTGTTATTTTCCCCCTAAAACTAGGCTAATTAAGTGAGACTGGACTTCTTGAAACTGGTTCACTTTTGGGTAAGTACGAAGTATTTGAAGTTGAACTATCATAAGTAGACAGAGTCCTGCTCATGTATGACTGTACTTGAATTAATACATGTATGGAGATGAGAACATACCTTGTCAGTCATATGAACCAGCATGGATGAACCAGGTTCATCCTGTTAAAATCTTTAATTTGCCTCATTTTACAAAGATAGAGAAACATCATTAGCAACTAGGGAATCATATTAATACATGGCAAAAGAGTATGGCAGTAAAGACATGATACTGAGCAATGATTAATCTGATTAAGTACTTAATTAGAATTTTCTAGCCAAAAATAAATAAAAAAAATTTTCAATTTTTGTTCTTCACTTAGGTGATCTTAATCATCCCTAATTCAAGCATGTTTCTCTCAAAATGCTCCCTACTCAGTGCTTTAGTGAATATGTCAGCAATTTGATGATCAGTAGCACAAAATTCGATTGAGATCATTCCCTTTTCATAGTTATCTCTTAGGAGATGGTGCCTAACATCTATGTGTTTAGTTCTCTTGTGATGAACCGCGTTCTTCGTCATACTAATGGCACTAGTGTTATCACACAAAATAGGAATGCATCACACATTTATACCAAAGTCCATGAGTTGTTGCTTGATCCATAGAAACTGGGCACAACATGAGGCTGCAACCACATATTCAGCCTCAACAGTAGACAATGCTACTGAATTTTGTTTCTTGGTGGACCAAGAGACAAGGCAAGTGCCCAAAAAATGAGCCATGCCTGAAGTACTTTTCCTGTCAACCAGGAAACCTGCATAATTTGCATCAGCATATCCTACAAGGTCGAAATTACTACCTTTAGGATACCAAAGGCACAAGTAAGTGGTGCCTTTCAGATATCTCAAAATTCTTTTTACTGCAGTGAGGTGGGACTCCTTTGGATTTGCCTGAAACCTAGCACATAGTCCCACGTTGAACACAATATCAGGTCTACTTGCAGTGAGATATAGTAGAGACCTAATCATTCCTCTGTATACCTTCTGATCAACGAATGAACGAGGTTCATCCACATCCAATTTAGTAGCTGTGGCTATGGGGGTGTCTATTTCCTTTGAATCCTCCATCTTGAACTTCTTGAGGAGTTCTTTCACATACTTTTGTTGATGAATCATTGTTCCATGTGGGTTTTGCTTGATTTGCAAGCCTAAGAAGAAGTTTAGCTCACCCATCATACTCATTTCAAATTCACTCCCCATTAGTGTAGCAAATTCCTTGCTAAGCTTTTCAGCAGTTGCCCCGAATATGATATCATCAACATATATTTGCACAATCAGAAGATCCTTCCCCTTTTCCTTTAGGAACAAAGTACTGTCAATTTTGCCTCGTTTGTACCCATGTTCCAGCAGGAATTTTGACAATCCCTCATACCATGCTCTAGGTGCTTGTTTGAGACCATAAAGAGCCTTGTCAAGTTTATATACATGATCAGGTAATTCTTTGCTTTCAAAATCTGGAGGCTGTTTGACAAATACTTTCCTTCAAATAGCCATTGATAAAGGCTTCCATATGTGTAGCAAATGCTATAAGAAGTCTGATTGCCTCCAACCTTGCCACGGGAGCAAAGGTCTTATCATAGTCAATTCCTTCTTCTTGACTATACCCTTGAACAACTAGTCTTGCCTTATTTCTTGTAACAGCTCTATCCTCATCGAGCTTGTTCCTGAAGACCCACTTCGTGCCAATCACTGATCTGTCTAGTGGCCTGGCTACCAAGTGTCATACTTGACTTCTTTCAAACTGATTCAGCTCCTCTTGCATGGCATTTACCCAGTCAGCATCTTATAGGGCTTCACCAATGTTTTTTGGTTCGATTAAGGATAGGAAGGCATCAAGCGCACACAGAGTTTTCAAGGAAGCTCTTGTTTTGATTCCGGATGACAAATCTGTTATGATGTTCTCAAGAGGGTGAGAACTCTGATATCTGTGTGGTTTGAGTACTAGTAGTTCACTTCTGGATAGTTCCATGCTATTTTGTTGTTGTGGAACAGGATCAGGGCCAGGATTCACATATTGAGTTCCCCCTGTCATGTTGCTTGGGGTAGTTGGACCTGGTCCATCACATGTTCCATCATCCATGGCTGCTTCAATGTGTTCACTGCTTCTCACCAGTCCAAGCTCCTCATCTTCTGGTTCCTGCCTCTCAGAAAGAGTGTTAGTTTCATCAAAGACAACATGCACACTCTCTTCTACACACATAGTTATTTTATTGTACACTTTATAGGCTTTACTATGTGATGAATATCCCAAGAATACTCCCTCGTCACTTCTGGGATCAAATTTACCTAAGGAATCTTTGCCATTATTGTGCACATAGCATTTACATCCGAAAGCCCTAAGATGGGATATGTTGGGCTTTCTTCCTTTAAGTAATTCATAGGGAGTTTTCTCTACCAGTGGCCCGGTCATGCATCTATTGATTATATAGCAAGCAGTGTTTATTGCTTCTACCCAGAAGCTGTGTGGTAGTTTTCTAGAAAGAAGCATGGTTTTTGCCATGTCTTCAAGAGCTCTATTCGTTCTTTCCACAACCCCATTTTGCTGTGGGGTTCTAGGGGCAGAAAAGTTGTGATTGATACCATGTTCATCACAGAACTCAGCAAACTTAGCATTTTCAAATTCAGTACCATGGTCAGATCTTATTGATGCTAGTTGATGTCCTAACTGATTTTGAGTTTTCTTAACAAATGTGATGAACATATCAAATGCTTCATCCTTAGATGCCAGAAATAAGGTCCACGTGAACCTTGAGTAATCATCAACTAACACCATCACATATTTCTTACCACCTCTGCTCAGAGTTCTCATTGGACCACACAGATCCAGATGAACCAGTTCCAACGTCCTGGTGGTACTGACCATTTTCTTACTTTTGAATGAGGATCTTACCTGCTTCCCCCTTGCACATGCCTCACAAACTTTGTCTTCCTTGAACTTAATGTTAGGGAGTCCCACCACTAAGTCCTTAGAGACTAATTTGTTAAGCTGATTTAGACTTGCATGTCCAAGTCGTTTGTGCCAAAGAAGGGGATCACTGTCCAAAACACTTAAGCAAGTGAGTTCATTTTCAGACAGTGTCGACAAGTCTATGACATAGATATTATTCATTCTCTTTCCCTGCAAAACAATCTTGTCAGTAAGCAAGTTAATCACAAAACATTTTGTGGAAGTGAAAGCAACCAGGTTACCTCTGTCACACAATTGTGACACACTGATCAGGCTATATTTCAAGCCATCTATCAAGTACACATGTTCGATGGAACGTGTGTCATCCTTACCTACTTTGCCGACCCCTATAATTTCACCTTTCTTTCCATTTCCAAAGGAGACATTTCCTCCTTTGAGGTTTTCAAGTGAAAGGAAATGTTCCTTGTTCCCCGTCATATGTTTTGAGCAGCCACTATCCAAACNTTGACTCCCAAAACCAAGCCCTCTCCAGTTGCTACTATGATTCTCTTGAAGCCATGTCAAGGCATCAGAGGATTTATTCCATTTACAAGTTCTATCTAATTCATGTTTGAATTTTCCAAGCTCCTCTTTAAGTGATATTATCTGTTCATCCTTGGCATACATTTTATCTTTTAGGTTTCCCAAATTTTCCTCTAACATGACATGAGAGTGATCAATAACCTTTTTACTGGATCCTAATCTCAGTTTTAAGTTCTCAGATTTTAGTTCTAGAATCTCAGCCTCAAGTGGATGAACTTGGTTCAACAAGACAGTGTTAATCATGGACATCTCATCTTCCTCCAGATCTGCTCCCTCAGTGATTCTCGGTGCTAGAGTCCTCTCCTTCTTTGGACTATCCATCTTTATTGTCTGCCTTCTGAGTTCATAGGTAGTGAGGCTTCCAATCAGCTCATCCAATCTCAGGGTTTCCATATTTTTGGATTCCTGGATAGCAGTGATTTTGCTTTCCCAGGAAATTGGCAAGACCCTTGTCAGGATCTTCTCAACCCTGTCCTCTTCCAGGATGACTCTTCCAAGAGACTTCAGTTCATTATTCAAGTTTGTCAACCTTGTGTACATATCTTGGATAGTCTCTCCTTCTTTCATGGTGAAGTTTTCATACTGAGAGTATAGTAGAGTACCTCTAGACCTCTTTAACTGAGGTGTTCCTTCATGGGCTACTTGTAGAGTATCCCAGATTTCTTTGGATTCTACTGTATTCATCTGGACCTAATCCACAAACTAGCCACTTCTTGGCCTTAGCATTCTTCTCCCATTTCTTCAGATCTTCAGCAGTGCAATCAACCCTAGTCTTTGGTACATCTAAGCCTTCAGCAGTCTTCTTCATTGTAGCTAGAGGTCCATCAGTGACTATGTCCCAATGTTCGTAGTCTTCTCCAATCAGGTGGTCCTTCATCTTGTTCTTCCACCAAGAGTAGTACTGGCCATTGAAAAGTGGTGGCCTTGCAGTTGATTGACCTTCCCAATTCTCATGTGGTGCACTCATTTTGATCTTTTCCAAGGTGTTAGCCTTTTCAAGGATAACCTGCTCTGATACCAATTGATGTTTTAGACGTCAATACCACACAAGAATATAGGTTAAATGTGTGGTACCCAACGAGTGGTGTCTCACAAGAAGAACTTGGTTCTTCTTTGTGTTCCAACTTCTACTGGTGCGGAATAATAAAAGCAGTAAAGTAAAAACACAGAGATTTTTACGTGGAAAACACCTGGCTCAAAAGGTGAAAAAACCACGACCTACTCTTCAGTAGGATTTGCTCAAACTCTTCACTAAAAACTCTGAGCCAAACAGACTTACAAAATAAACTCTTTTGTAATCCTAGGACTAACTCTAATCCCTTTGTATCAACTAGCCTCTAGCTAATTTCTACAAGCTTCAAATTAACTCTAACTTGAAAAATGTGGACCTATTACAATTGCTTCTAAGAAATCTGATAAGATACAATATTAAAACACCTACTACAATCAACTAGACTCAATACGTAAATGATGAAACTGGTTCTTCTAGATGATCTGTAGCCTTTGTATCGCACAGTAATTCTGCTCGCAAAACCTCTGGGAATTTTGCTTTCAGATCTTGATTCAATTCTGCCTTTGTGTGTTACGTCTTTCAGCAGGAACACTTCAATTATTTAAAGAGTCAGTAGTTGAGTTTGTCGTCCAATTATAGTTCAACTCTTCCTGGGAGAAAGAGTTCGAATTAAACTCAACTTCCTTCTTTTGTTACTATCCTTGCTGAATTCAACTTCTATCCTCTCATCAGTTTGCAACCTTTTCGCATTAGGAGACAATCTCTTGGTTCATTGATACTTCACAATCACAAATATCTCCTATGCATATACGGTTCATGTGCCAGCTATTCAGTTCAAGAATGTGTGCTCTGATGGATCTGGTTCAACTGGTCAGACATTTGTCAATCTTCAAAACTATGCAGTTCATGTACTTTGAGTTTTGGGCTTTGGGTTTGTATTATTCTATTTTTATTTTTATATTTATTTTCACAATGTTACATTAGATGTTTTGGTAGTGAAAATAGCATGTGCTAGCTAGTTTTCGGACTGGTAATTGAAAAATAGCCAGCGTCTTCAAAGTCATTGAAAAATAGCCATTATTTTGCTGCAATACTGAATGTCCCAGCATAATATACTGGAGATTGGTCCACCTGTGTATGAACTTCCAGCATATTATGCTGGAACTCCAACACAGGGAAAGTTTCAGCATAATATATTGGAGATTGGAGCACCTGTGTATGAACTTCCAGCATATTATGTTGGATCAGTATATTATGCTGGAACTCCAGTATATTATGTTGGAACTCCAGTATATTATGCTGGAAGTTCACATGCAAAAAATTCGAACCTCAGTATATTATACTGGAATATTTTTCGGATTTTGAACATTATTTTCCTTCAAATTTATCTTTACATGAAAAGTGGCTAAATTTCGATTACTTTTGAAATCGTCGCTATTTTTCAATTATCACTTGTAAATCTGGCTATGTTTGAATTTCGTCCGTTTTAGTACCCCCTCCCTCCGTAGGAATATCACTATTCGTATCTCTTAGATATAAGTTTAAGGATATATAAACTCTTATATTTGCAAAGGGCATATTTTCTTGTTGAAAACAAAAATGAAATATAATAACTCGTGAAACTAAAGTATGAAACTGAAAAATAGGACTTTTATGGAGTTGAGTTTCTCACTTTATTAAATTAACTAAATATAAAGGATCAATAATTTTTATTTTTAAGAGCTTACGCTTTTTTGGTTAACTTCTACATACATAATTTTAAATGTAATATTGATGCTATTCTTAAAATTGAAATGTGGTGCACGCCCAACGTACCTACCGTAAACTAATATACTTAAAAATACGTTTAGTGGCTTGGAGTATATTTAGACAAGAAAGATGTAAACCATATATATGTATACCTTGTAATTTCAAAGGAGATTAAACTCAATGATTCGCAAATATCACTATTTTCATTGAATAACAAACCAACTAAGTAGAAACCAATCCCTTCAAAAAGAATCAAAAATAACCATTGAATCTTTTCCCGACAAAAAAGACTTTTTTGTATCTTTTGAGTCTTTGAAAATGCAAAAGAGGTAAAATAGGGAAGAAAAAGAAGAAGAAAAATGGAAGTTTTTCGATCTGAGGGGCTCTCCTGGGCTGACCAATGGGATCCAGAATCTCCCCCTCCTCCCAATGAAGATGACAAGAAGAAACGCAAAGATGCTTCCAAAAACAAATTTCTCAAATGGGTCAAGAGCCTTGGCAAGAAATCTAATACTGGTAAAAAATAGAGAAGCCAACAATATTAATATTGGCAACAACTTACATGCATCGAGTGTTTATACCATACAAATAAATATAAGATATATATCTTATATCTACACTTTTTAATATCTTGTACGGGTAAGTATTTACCCATAATATTTGTTCCAGTTACTTCTTGAAGGTTCGAGAAATTCTCCTAATTGTGTCTTCTTTTATATATATATATATATATATATATATATATATATATATATATATATATATATATATATATATATATATATATTGATAAAATTGTGAGGCCACCAAACATGTACCTCATTTCCCTAAGTTATATATGTACTTTCCTTAATCTATACTTGTGCATAGATTCATAAAAGGAACTGTTGATTTTTCTTTTTCTTTGGAAAATGTTCACATGATTCTGATGTTCTGTTATTGAATTAAATTGAGTCATACATAAATAGTATTCTGTGTTACAAAGTCTGAGTGTAGCTTTTGATCAAAATTTAATATATATTTCGAATTTGATCAATTTTTGTATATGTGTATATGTATGTGTTTCCTGTCGGAAATAATGGTTCAATTAAACTAAAAGAATAAGAACTCCATTCGTCTGTGAATTTGGTCAATTGATGTAAATGGTACATGCCTCATTTACTATAATTAATCCGGATATATTGTCGTAAATTAAATTACGAGTAAACTTCTTAAAATTGGGTGAACCATAATCAAGTACATTTTCTCATCGCCATGTGAGTGAGATAATGGTGATTTAGGCTGCAAGTTTTCTCTGTAGAACTTGATGTTCCTCTTGTCTGCCCACAACTTCGATAGCACTTTATACCTATTGTTTTTGGAATACTGAGATATTAAAGTTACACAAAATTATATTCTATTTCACTTATAATAAGATTCTTCAATAAAGAATGTAGTTTTGAACATTAATCTTATTGAGTAAATTGCTCCTTCTCATCTAAGAGATGATTAGTTTCATGAACGTGTTATATCCAGATAGCGAGCATAAAGTTTGAAAATGCAGTTGATACAATTGATCGTGTTATATAGTATGTTTTTTATTATTACATACCTCGGAAATAATTCCACTATCAAAATTATGTGTATTCTAAATAACTACCACGTGCGGAATTTCATAGGTTATCTATTCATGCGTACATAAAGCTCGTCAATCACGTGACCATACAATTCCACAGCAACACACAAAATCACCACCACCAGCTCTATTACGATCTCCAAATATTCCAAGGTCTACTATCGTATTACTCGGATACGAATTTTACAAAATATGTGAATCTTTCCTCCAAAAGAGAGAAAAATGTTTGGTAACCGGTGGAGAAAACCCTCCTATATATAGGCCACGATTTTTAGGGGTTAAACCTTTTTTTTTTTTTTAGCAAATTATACTACTAGGTTGGTTACCTAGTAGTAGTTTTATTAATA
>ML251580.1:0-21217 GCA_005239495.1 Nicotiana undulata | reverse complement strand
CCGAAACACATTTCCAAGCATCATTACACAAATTTAGTTATCCCTACAACATGTATACCATTCATCCTCTCAAAACTTGCACATATTTAATTACCTTGACCAATGCATACGGCTCACCATTTAACATAAGACTATATTAGTGGCATACAATTTGCACATAGTTTTGGGCCACTTCAGTGTACCCCATACAGTTCAATCACCTCAATAGATCATAGGCAATTTCACTTACTTACCATTTACCAATCCACACTACTATTAAGGAACCATGATTCGCACGATCACTACTACACTTGTTCAAACAGATGGGGGTATTTTTCTTTCATTTCTTTCTCTGTTTCCCACGTGGCCTCCTCGACTCATTGACTCTGCCACAGTACTTTAACGAAAGAAATCTCTTTGTTGCTCAACCTACGGAACTGCCTATCGAGAATGGCAACCGGAACTTCTTCGTACGACAATTCTTCACAAACCTCAATGGTCTCAACTGGCACGATGGAGGAAGGATCTCCAATTACCTTCTTCAACATAGACACGTGGAATACCGGGTGCACTAATGACAGCTCAGGGGGCAATTCCAGCCTATACGCGACCTGTCCTATCCGTTGAGCGACCCGATACGGCCCGACATACCTTGGGCTCAATTTACCCTTCTTTCCGAACCGCATGACTCCCTTCATGGGGAATACCTTCAAGAACACCCAATCATCTACCTGAAACTCTAAGTCTCTATGACGAAAATCTGCATAGGATTTCTGACGGCTTTGAGCAGTATTCATCCTTTCCTGAATGACTCTAAGTTTTTCCATAGCTTGGTGCACAAGATCTGGCCCTATCAATTCTGCCTCACCAACCTCAAACCATCCGATCGGAGATCTACATCTCCTCCCGTACAATGCCTCAAGTGGTGCCATCTGAATACTAGCATGAAAGTTGTTATTGTAAGCAAACACTATAAGCGGCAAGTAATGATCCCAGCTACCCTTGAAATCCAGAACACAAGACCGCAAATCCTCAAGCGTCTGAATAGTCCGCTCCGCCTGTCCGTCCGTCTGTGGGTGGAAAGCTGTGCTGAGATTTACCTGAGTACCCAGACCTTGCTGAAATTTCCTCCAAAAGTTAGCTGTGAACTGGGCCTCTCAATCCGAGATAATAGAAACTGGAGTGCCATGAAGCCTGACTATTTCCTTGATATACAACTGAGCATACTGTTATGCAGTATCGGTGGACTTGACTGGCAAGAAGTGAGTTGATCTCGTGAGTCGGTCCACTATTACCCAAATCGAGTCGAGCTTGCGCTGAGTGCGAGGTAACCTACCACGAAATCCATGTTGATCATCTCCCATTTCCACGTCGGTATTTCCATAAGTTGAGTTAACCCACTGGGCCTCTGATGCTCGTCCTTCACCTGTTGACAATTCGAACATTTGGATACATTGCCCGCCACGTCCCTCTTCATACCGCCCCACCAATAAACTTCCCGGAGATCATGATACATTTTCGTAGAACCTGGGTGCACCGAATACCGGGAGCTATGAGCCTCCGCCATTACCCTTACCCGAAGATTATCTACATCGGGAACACATAGCCTACCCTGACATCGCAACACTACGTCATTCCTGCCGAGCGAAAATGCCGAGACCTTGCCATTCAGAACTGCCTCCTTCAACTATGCCAACGTTGGATCATCAAATTGCTTCTCCCTGACTTCCGCTAAAAGTGACGATTCTGCCCCATTATGCACCATAACTTCCCCCTCGCCTGAGGTCAAGAGACAAACCCCCAAACTGGCCAATTGCTAAACCTCCCGAGCCAAGGGCCTCTGATCCGCTTCCAAATGAGCCAAACTACCCATAGATTTCCGACTGAGAGCATCGGCCACCACATTCGCCTTTCCTGGATGGTACAAGATGTTCATATCATAATCCTTAAGCAGTTCTAACCACCTCCGCTGCCTCAGATTTAGTTCCTTCTGCTTGAATAAATACTGAAGGCTCTTATGGTCTCAGAACACATCCACGTGGACTCCATAAAGATAATGCCGCCAAATTTTTAAAGCAAACACCACAGCTGCGAGTTCCAAATCATGCGTCGGATAATTCCTCTCGTGATTCTTGACTTTCCTCGAAGCGTACGCTATGACCTTCCCACGTTGCATCAACACACACCCCAAACCAACCCTTGAAGCATCACAATAGATCACAAATCCCTCTGAACCTTCTGGCAATGTTAACACCGGTGCCGAAGTCAATCTCGACTTCAATTCTTGAAAACTCTTTTCACAAGCATCGGACCACTGAAACTTAACTACTTTCTGCGTCAATTTAGTCAATGGGGAGGCGAGGGTGGAGAATCCCTCCACAAACCTCCGATAATACCCAGCTAGTCCCAAGAAACTGCGAACCTTTGTCGGGGTCGTTGGTCTAGGCCAATCTTTCACTGCTGGGATCTTCTGGGGATCAACCTGAATCCCTTCTCTGGAAACAACATGACCTAAGAACGCGACTGATTCCAGCCAAATCTCACATTTCGAAAATTTAGCATATAGGTAGTGATGACGAAGAGTCTGAAGGACTGCTCTAAGGTGATTAGCATGATCTTCCTGACTGCGCGAGTAGACAAGGATGTCATCAATAAAAACAATCACGAATGAGTCTAGCAACGGTTTAAAAATCCGATTCATAAGATCCATAAAAGCTGTTGGAGTATTGGTTAGCCCAAAGAACATTACCAGAAATTCAAAATGACCATAACGAGTCCTGAAGGCGGTCTTAGGAATATCCTGCTCCCTGATCATCAACTGATGATACCCAGACCGTAAATCAATTTTGGAGAAGAACCTCGCACCTTGCAATTGATCAAACAAATCATCTATTCGAGGTAATGGATACTTATTTTTGATAGTGACCTTATTGAGCTGTCGATAGTCGATACACATACGGAGCAACCCATCCTTCTTTCTAACAAAAAGAACCGGAGCACCCCACGGTGACACACTCGGCCGAATGAACCCCTTATCTAATAAATCCTTCAACTGCTCATTTAACTCCCTTAATTCTGCTGGCGCCATTTTGTATGGTGGGATAGATATTGGTTGTGTATCTTGTAGTACATCAATCCCGAAATCAACCTCTCTATCTGGTGGAACCCCTGGAAGCTCGTTCGGAAATACTTCAAGAAACTCATTCACGACAGGCACGGACTCGGGAGCCGACACATCTGAAGCGGTGTCTGTGACCCGGACCAAATGATAGATACACCCTTTCTTAATCATCTTCGAGGCCTTAAGGCAGGAGATGAATCTACCTTTCGGAACCACACTATTCCCCTTCCACTCAATAACCGGCTAATTAGGAAACTCGAGTCTCATGACTCTCGTTTGGCAGTCGAGCTTGGCAAAATAGGAATAAAGCCAGTCCATTCCCATAATAATATCAAAATCTATCATCTCCAGCTCAATAAGATCGGCCGTGGTAACGCGACCACATACTGTGACAACACAATTCTTATAGACTCGCGCTGCTGTGATAGAATCACCAACCGGAGTTGATACAAAGAACGGCTCATGAAGCCGCTCGTGTTTTATCCCAAAACTTGAAGCAATAAACGGGGTAACATAGGACAAGGAGGATCCCGGATCAATAAGAGCATAGTAATCAAGTGCTTGAACATGCAGAATACCTGTGACAACATCTGGAGAAGCCTCCGCGTTCTGGCGACCACTCAAAGCATAGAATCGGCTGGGTCCGCCTCTACCACGAGCCCCACCCCTAATTACACCACGCCCTGCTGAAGCTGGAGGACGCACTGAAGATGTGGCAGCTGAAGAACTGGATGACTGGGCAAACCCCCTACCCATGCTCTGGTTGGGCGCACGGCAGTCCCGCTGAAGATGACCCCTTACCCCACACCTGAAGCATAACGGGCGATTCAGATAACAGGCCTCAGTATGGAACCCTCCGCACTGAGGGCACAAAGCCCTCCCCTGCTGTTGGAACCTTCCTCTTGAACGACCTGGCTGAAGGGGTCTCTTGCTGTCGGATCCTGATCTCCAATGACTATTCGATTGATGACGCTGTACGAATGGCGGTGCACTGGCTGAAGACTGCGAATAGAACTGGGATGGCCCTGTTGGCCCCCTCCCCTGAACTGGTCTCCCCACTAAAACTGCGCTCCCTGAATGATCCACCGACCGGGCTCTGCTGCTACTCTCTCTGTCTGCCCGTATCTTCAGCTTCCTAGCCTCCGTAGACTGGGTGAACCCCACAATTTTCCCATAATTCATGTCTGAGTGCAAAGCCGCTGTACCAGCCTCATTCACAACCAAAGGACTGAGACCCTGAACAAATCGTCGAACTCGAGCATCCATGGTCGACACTAACTGAGGAGCATACTTGGACAACCTCACGAACTCCATGTGGTACTCCCAAACACTCATACTGCCCTGCTTGAGGACCTCAAACTCAGTAGCACGGGCTGCCACAGTCTCGGCAGGCAAAAAGTGATCCATGAACGCGTCCACAAACTCGCTCCATCTAGCCGGAGGACTTCCCTCTCCACGGGAACCCTCCCACATCTCGAACCAGGAATATGCTGCTCCCCTCAGCCTGTACGAAGCTAACTCAACCCCCTCTGTCTCTGTAGCCTTCTTCACCCGAAGGGTCTTGCACATCTGATCAAGAAAATCTTGTGGATCGGCCTCTAGATCCATACCAGAGAACTCTGGAGGGGCCAACTGCAGAAACTGGTTGACTCTGGAGCCGGCGGAATCTCCCTGTCCGCTGGAGGACGCAGGGGTAGCATGAGATCTTTGGGCCTGGGCGGCCACCAATTGAGTTAACATATGGATAGCTCCTCTGAGGTCCCCCTCGGACGTACCGGGACCGGAAGCTAGGGCCGTAGAGGGATCAGGAATGTCGGCGGGAGGGGTTGCAGCACCCTCCGCCACCTCAGGAACAGAAATGCTTTGATTCGGATTAGAAGGGTCCGGCAAATTCAAGGCCGGTGAGTCACTCTCACCCGCACTACCAGGTACATGATTCACAGTCCCACTTGGGGTGGCATTAGCCTCAAGGCCGAGGCGAGCTCTCTTCTTTGGTGCCATTGCTGGAAAAGAGAAAAAAAATTGGAACAAAGCATGAATTAGGCAAGGACATTTTCACTCTCCACTTCACCGCACGATATAGAATAACAATGAAAAGAGTAATTTCCTAAATGTCCGTGTAGCCCCCTTATTATCAATGTGGTCGACAACACGCCGATAAGAAGGGCTCTACTAGACACGGCTCCGAGACATCCTAGGACTCTTTTGAAACCTTAGGGTCTGATACCAAGTTTTTCACGCCCCAAAACCGAGGGACACGACCGGCACTCAACAGGAGGACCCCGGTCAAGAGGACCTGGAATTGCCTTTCCTATCCCACACGTTACCCATGATTTCAGTATACATTATTCATGTGAAATAGCCATTTAGGTATAAGCATAAACTTACAACTTGGATTCATTTCTATTTTTTATCATTACCAACATATTATATCAAATACTTACAAAATACATACAATATTTACCAACGTGGATCACGATTCCGAACCGTACCGTTACTTACCCAAAATACATATGTACATTACCCACATTGTGTCTACGGAGCCTCTAAGAGTACAAGGGAGTTATACAATACTTGTCGGTAACAAGGCTCCGGCTATACCTTACACAAGTACCAAAGTAAGAATCCGGGAGAAAAGATGGCATGAGCCACACTGGGCCCCGAGAGAAGAGGGGCTCACCACAACCGCTGATAGGACGAGGGGGGAGGCACTACTGTCAGTGTGCTAAAGTTCCTACTACAAAACCACCTACAATCATCACAAGAATGTAGCGCGCCCAGCAAAAAGGGGCAACAGTACATTTGAATTGTACTGGTATGCATTAACAAACTTTACTCAAAGTAAACTCAATAATGCGCAGGCAAGAGACAGACAGAGAGTCACACAATTACTGCACAATACATAGAAAGACATACAATGGAAGTTCACCAATTTTTCACTTCATCAAAATCACAATTTCAAGTCCATCATTGTCCTTCCTCACATCTCACCCTTATTTCTCCTGTTGCGGCGTGCAACCCGATCCCACCTGACAATTGTTGGGGTGCGCAACCAGATCCCACCTGGCAATTTCAATCACACCCTTATCACTTCTCACATATTACCCTTATCTCCCCTGTTGCGACGCGCAACCCGATCCCACCTGACAATTACAATCACACCAACGATGACAANCCCTTAGCATATACATTCATACATCTTTGATTCATTATCCCTTTAGCACCGTTTTCATAACGTGGTAGTGTGGTGTTCAATTAAAGACAGACAAGTATTACACTTCACACATCAACATAATTCGGACAACCAGTTGCACATATTTATAACAATACACGTACCGTATGCTCGAACACCACAAGTGATTTTACAAAGATTAAAGTTAGCCATACATACCTGGAGTCGAGTTTCCCTTTTCAACTTTAACCCACAACCACCGAACCGACTAGTACCGTCAATCTAGTTCACAATTAGACATATTCAACTCAGAATTTTAAGTCATGCATGCAATTCGGACTGTCTCAAGCATTTTTTCAAGCACTATGTGAACCCATTATATTTCCAACCCTATATTTGTGAAGTTTTCCCCAACCCACTCCCTCTTACTAGATTAGCACCATTTTTTAAACATGCATGCAAGGTCTTAGCTAATATTTCTAAGATTCATTCCAGGCCAACCCTTCCTTTGTTTAAAAATCAGAAAATTAATGAAAAGAAAGAAAAGGGGTTGGGAACCCTTACCTGCTAGAATGGGGAAGAAAGGGATTACTCGAATTGCCAGGCCTGAGAGACCTTGAAATTCACTTTGATGGAAGGATCAGTTACGTTCTCAAGAACTCTCCTTTCCTTCTCTCTGTTTGTTCAGAAAACTTGTTAAAATGAAAGGGGGCAGGGGTTAAATGAAATTGGGGTCGGGTATAAACATTTAGAAAATTAAAAGACCGTGTCGAATATGCGGTCAGGAATGCGATCGTATTCCTGACATGCGGTCCGCATATTGGACCGCATAATGGCCCCCAGGTGGGCCAAATTTTTAAAACATTCTGCCCGGGTATGCGACCACTATGCGGTCCGCATACTCATTATGCGATTGCATTATGTGTCGCATACTCGTTATGCGATCGCATTATGCATCGCATAACACCCCTTCAATTGGGAAGCGATCAGCCCGTGTATGCGACCATTATGCGGTCCGCATACACATTATGCGATCGCATAGTGCGTCGCATAACCCCCAATTTTTGGAAAAATTAAGTCCTTTCAATTTTCGGGTATTTTTACAAAAATTAAGGTCCATTTTAAGAATTTCCCAGAGTTAACCACTCGGGGACTTATTCGGGTATTGTTTTAAGCAAGAAATTTTACGGGTCTTTACAGTCGATGCGTAAGAGCCCAAGAGCAGGCATAAAAGAATCTCAAGGTCGACTTTAAGACCTATAGGTCGAAGAACTCAAGACAAAATGTAATTCGCGGGCTAAAATGTTTAATTTTTGACCATTGCGAAATAGCTCATAAAAACAAAAACCTAAGGGGTTGCTTTAAAGAACGGATCTCGGACCAATGGCAAACGAGCGTGGCGATATCTCAAATAAAGTAAAGGCGAAAGAAATGATGAAAGATGAAAGGCTGCTCATATATATATATATATATATATATATATATATACTAAAAGATCAAAGGAGCATATTCACGGGACTTGTGTCGAAAGCTGTTACGAAGGTAAAAATAAATGTAGCCCTAGTGTATCACCAGCGCTGCGCCTTCAACGGCTCCCTCGGGGACTATGCCTTCTACAACTCCAGCTCTGACTCCGGGGGCTTGAAGAATGTTTTTCCCCTCGGGGACTTCGTCTTCATCTCCATCATCTTCTGAGTCTCTGCTCGATTCACCTTTGGAAGTAAGCAAGATAGCAGCACCCGAGTTTGAGCAATCCCCCATTCGGAGACTATTTACAAAGCCCCATGGCTATCTTTATTTCGCCTTCGAGCGAACGCTCACTTGGCTATTAAGCCTAAGGGCTACCCAAGTTCGAGCAAGCCATCACTCGGGGACTATTTACTAAGCCCCAGGGATATCTTTATTTCGAGTTCGAGCGAACGCTTACTCGACTATTAAGCCTAAGTGCTACCTAAGTTCGAGCAAGCCCCCACTCGGGGACTATTTACAAAGCCCCAGGGCTATCATTATTTCTAGTTCGAGCAAACGCTCACTCGGCTATTAAGCATAAGGGCTACCCAAGTTCGAGCAAGCACCTACTTGGGAACTGTTTACAAAGCCACGGGACTATCTTTATTTCGAGTTCGAACGAACGTGCACTCGACCATTAAGTCCAAAGGCTACCTGAGTTCATGAAAATTCTCACTCGAGGATCGACATGCTACATTTATTTCAAGAGTCAAGATCCAGCTCTCACTCAACTCGGGCTCAAAGGTCCCGGTAACCAAAGTTCACGTCAAATCAATCAAAGCTTATCCCGAGAGATAACTAAAGACTTTAAGAAGCGTCATATTAATCAACCGAAAGCCTAAGGGTTTATTATGTCATGGGACCAATACCCAGGATAATCGTTATAGCCATACACTTGGATTTTTCACACACGAAGGCGTAACGAAATTCAACACAAATCAAAGGCAAAATAAAGAAAATCTTATATTTATAAGAGATGAATATAAGATGATTACAAAACCCGCAAAGGGCCGTTACACAGAAACAAAGAAGAAAAAAGACCACAGCAAAACGCCTAATCTACTTTCGAGGGTGTATCCTCAAGAGCAATATCTTCGAGAACCTCTTCCTCGGGGACTCCATTTCGATATTTAAAGCAACATCTTCGAGGACCTCCTCCGAAACAGTGATAGATAAAGAAAAGGCTATAGCCTATCAAAGAGCAAAAGGTTATAACAGGCTAAGAGAATTGTGGTCTGGTGTAAAACTTGGCGAGTATGGTCTCGCCAGCACTACTATTGTGAAGCCACTTCTTGAGACATTGTACGGTATGGGATGCAAAAGTTAGTATATAATGCTGCCTCACTCCACGTGAAGCGGAAGGAATGAAGCGCCACACCAGGTTGAAGTTAAGAGAGATGAGCAGTGGTGTAAGGACCACATATCTTCCGATACGAAAAAAGTTGGTGCCCTTCTCTCGTTATTTCAGACCAACAACAACAACAACTCATTATAACCCCAATCAGTGGGGAAGAGATTTTAACGAAAAGACCAAGCCATAACAAAGTTGTTGCCGTATGACCTTATGGACACAGGTTTGAACAATAAAAATAGGAGTTTGGAGAAGAATGTAGAGAAGGGAAAGGATCAAAGTCTGTGGAAGAAAGAATGAATGATGTTTTGGTTCAAACAATACCTCATTTATAGGGATACAGTAGCGTAACTGAAGGCAATCAATACTCTAGGGAAACGGATCAACAGAGCAATCAACGTTTTTGGGAAAATGAACCGGCGGTATAATTCAATGCTTCTAGGGAGACTAACCGACGGAATGTTTCAACCGCTTCGAAAGCTTACATCAAAAGCATGCCATCATCACAAGGGTATCGAGAAAATCAAGGTCAAATCCATTTCTTATCAATTCATTCTAATAAATGTGGGGACTATATGTATACGGTTGAAATCAGAGAGACCGATTTCAAATTTATTATTATATGTCGTAGCCCACCCGTAGAAGGTTCGAGGTACGGCTTGAGGCCTGACCCCGAGTTTTCCTTTTGTTCGGCCTCGGGGTAATGCAGGTCGAGGACTATCGTAAGTAAGCGGAACGAGGGCAAAGGCGACCAAGTCTGCAAAGAATCGTACAAGTCCGTACCATGACATTAAATAGTTGTACCAATAGTCTATCTTTGTAATAAATGCTTATGTACTATGTTGGGACTTCCCCTCCTATATAAACGGGACCCTTATCATTTTTTGCATACACAATATTCAATACAATGAACAAAAACATTCTCTACTCTCTAAATCAAACATCTTTTACTATCTGTTTATCGAATTATCATTTGCATTTATTGCATTTCATTGATTGTTATTCGTTTATTATTCATCATTAATCATAAATATCCTCCTTCAAGGCCCATAGAACTGTTATAGCTTCATCGATCCCTCTCCACTGACTTTGAGCCTCGACATCGAGGACCTATCTCGGCCAGCTCGGATTCCCCGACTTAAGGCAGTCTGGTTTGCCTATCTTTGATTTCATATCATTTTACCTTATTTGTTTTATATACACTTAGCATGTATAGCTTAACATTTGGTATTAAAATAAATCACATATTTTTAGAACCACGTAATCAAATATAATTGTAACTACCATTTTCAAGGTAAACAATTACAAAATGAAAAATCATTATACTATTGGGAGCCTAGGCAGGCCCAATGTCAACCCGAAAGCCAGGCCTTCCAGCAAGTCTTATGTCCACAGGTAACCCTAAATACACAATTGGCTCGTGTATCAATGTTCTCAAGGGCCTCAGGGACACCGGGCAATGCTCACACCAAAACCTTTCAAAGAAAATAGTTTTGTAAACAAGTTCTGAAGGCCAGCCCCTATGTGTCAGAGTTTGAAGGAGTCTCATGGACCCTAGGCAAGACCCTAAATAGCTAAGAGTTTGAAAACAATATATAAGGGTAGCGGATAGTTTTAGGAAAACAGTTTGGATTTTCCTGAAGTGAATAGAAACAAGTTACAAATAGAATAGACCATATTCCAGCAGATTGATTCCTATATAGATACCAGTATTTAAACAATCACATCAAAAAGGAACACTGGAATCCTAGACATAACTGACCACACACACATTCACAATTTCTAAGCAGGGACCTGGTAATTGAATCAAAACAAAGTTTCACATTTCTGGAGTTAATTTGATTTACTGGTTATCACTAGGTGGAATCATGCATACATGTATTAAGCAGAGGAAGACATGCTGACGTTAAGTGACTAACGAGACAACCATACAAAAAGGGTAGTAGGAATTTAAATCACATTAGTCTTGAATGAAGTATACAAAAATCATGAATTAACCAGGAACATGCTAAGGTAAGTTATTAACACGTAAAACAGGACAGGAATTGAGGCATGCTAGTTGAGAAGGAGATAGGCAGGAACTACATAGCAAACAACAGCATCAAAGTTTAAAATAAACTATTACTATACAACACATGGAACAACATAAAAAAGTAAGAACTAAGGCATGGTGATTGATGAAAAGATAGTTAGGAATCAAATATCAAAAACAGAAGCATATTGAAATTCATAATAAACTGACTACATAGCACATAGAAGAGAACACAATAACAACAATGAGGCATACCATTTTAGAGATAGAAAATAGGACAGTGAAAGAAAGTTGAATCCAAGAGTCTAGCCTTGGCTTTCAGGCAGCTAGACAATGTAGCAAACAGAAAGAACTACAGTTGCGAGTGTGTGAGTAAGAATGTGTGTGTAGGTGTTTTTCTGTATCTTTCCGTGTGTGTTCATGTGTTTAAAAAATCAGAATGGGGGGATTATATAGAGTTCAGCAAAATAAAACAAATAAGGCAAAGACAATTAAGATTTCACAAATAAGGTATGCAGAATAATTAACTAGTTAATTAGGGCTAAACCCAACCAATTAATACAACAAAAATTCGGGAAATTTCAGTTAGACTAGGGAGAATCAACTAACCACCGAGTTTGAGGTTTAATACGGGAAACAAACAAATCAATGATCATTTATAGGCCGGTTAGAACAATTAAATCCCAGAAATTAGGCTAGTAATCTAATTAAGGGAACTAGTACCAATTATGAGCCACAAATAAGGAAAAATAAGTAAGAATCGCAGAAAAATACCAATTTCAACAGAAATATATAATTTTGAACCCTAATTAGGAAAATAAAATATGTTAATCTCTTTTAATTGACATAGCCAAAGAATAACAAGCAAAAACAGAACAAACAATGAGATAATTAGAAACCCTAGGGGTTAAATCATAAGTATGAAAATCAGTCGAATAAATAAAGAGAACCGGAGTTAAAACACTTTAACCCCTTAGAATAATTCAGTAGAAACTCAAAGAGATGAAACCTTAGTTTTTAGAGAAAAAACTAAAATGGTTTAATAATAAGAAAAACAAAAGATTTTTATAGAAAAATATCAGATAATGTCACGCCCCAAAACCGAGGGACGGGATCGGCGCCTAACCGAGTGAACCCGGTAAAGCAAGCCGGTTTAACCTTTCCTACCCGACTCGTTTCACCCCTGTTTTCAATCATACATTAATTACATGAGTTAGCAAGAGACAGATCAAAAGCATAATTTCATAACATTAAGCCCATTTTCCTCTTTTACCGTTATCAACATTAGGTCTTCCAAACCATACATACAAGTTACACTGCTCAAGGTACGGAATCACGGTTACGAGTAAGTCCAACACTACCCAAAATATATATATACAACCCACATAGTGTATACGCAGCCTCTAAGACTATGGAGAAATATACGTAGACATGCCGGTGACAAGGCCCCGGCTATACCTCAAAACGGAACATTCACAAAAGGGGAAGCAATATATATATATATATCAACATACGTCCCCAGAAGGAAGTGGGGCTCACCGGAACTGCTGGAAGGGAGGAGGAGAAAGCACCACAATCGTCGATCGGTGCTACCTGCTACAGAACCACCTACATCCATTAAAAAATATGTAGGGCCCCAAGTAAAAGGGACATTAGTACCATTGAATAGTACTAGTATGTATGAACAAGATCTACTCTAGATAGGATAAGCAATAAATAGGCAATAATGCAAATAGAGACTTCACATAACAATCCACACAATCAAAAGTCACCATGTTTCTTATCCCGTTTTGCCATCTTTTGGTTAATGTTCTTTTAAGTTCATGTTATTATTATTATTACTGAACAACCGTGTCGTTGTCACACAGAGTCCGGTCTCTGCCCGACCGGCTAAGCCATCCTAGGTGAGGCCCGAACAATCATCACATCACATATCTCCACCGCAGCATGTTCACACGGAGTCCAGTCCCTGCCCGACCGGCTAAGCCATCCTAGGTGAGGCCCGAACAATCATCACATCACATATCTCCACCGCAGCATGTTCACACGGAGTCCAGTCCCTGCCCGACCGGCTAGGCCATCTCAACAAAAACAGTGATTCTAAAATCAACATCATATCACAATTCCATGTCTCCATGTGTACGGCATGGAGTCCGATCCCGGCCCGAACGGATAGGGCATCTCACCCTATGACATTCCCCATCGATTCATCGATCTTTTAGGTCACTTTATCATTTTTCATCTTCTGATTCACATCACACATCATTCCATTCTTTGTCTCACCTTTCATATCATTACAATCCTTTGGTTCATGTTTCATATCAATTCAATCTCTTGATTAATACTTCATCTCATCACAATCCTTTGATTCATGTTTCTTGTCATTCCAATCTTTCACATCTACCACACCCATCAAATAAGAGGATCGCACACATAGTAAAAGAGGCAATATAATGATCACAATTCATACACTCAAATAACACAACGATAAGGTAGTAACATGGAATGGCATATAAGCAAGAATTTTCCCAATTTGGCACATAAGGCACATAAATTCCTTAGAGGATCAAACGAGATAATCATAACCGGAAAGTGAGCACAAATGGGTTTATCCTACGAAGATTAGAGTTCTCCATACATACATGTCACACCCAAAAATCGAGGGACGAGACCGGCGCCTAACTGGGTGAACCCAGTCAAGCGGACCTGGATTGCCTTTCCTGCCCAACGTATTACCCCGCGTTCATAACATGCATTATTTCGTGTGAGTTAGCCGTTTTTAGTTTCAAAGTACATTTTACAACATATCTCCAATTGTTTCCTCTTTTAACATTTCAATGATTGATATTCAAACATACATAATACATACATAACTTTCCAACATGATCCACGGTTCCGAGTACGTACTGTTACTACCCAAAAATACATATATACACCCACATCATGTCTACGGAGCCTCTACAAATACTAGGGATTTTACATATCTTGCCGGTAACAAGGCCCCAGCTATACCTTTACAACATAAACAAAAGAGGGTGGAATCATCCACACACGGCCCCGAGGAGAAGACGGGCTCACCACAACTGCTGCAGAGATGAAGAGGAGGTACCACTGACGGCGGGCTGAGCTACTTGCTATGGAACCACCTACATCCATATAAAAGATGTAGCGCCCCCGGCAAAAGGGACGTTAGTACTGTGGAATAGTACTAGTATGTATAAACAAACTTTATCCCAAGTACAATCAACCAATATACAGATAAGAAAAAGGGACAGCAATAGGACCAACAATCGAAACACACGGAAAGAGACAATCAAAGTCAACAATTTTACAATCTCTCCTTTTTTCCTTTCCAACACCACCATATTCACGAGTTTCATCAATTTAATATCAATAGTGATAAAGATCACTTTTCCACCCTTATTACCTCGGCCACCCTTATCACCACAACCCACACCTTATTACTTCTTGTTGCGGCGCGCAACCTTATCCCGCCTGACAATTTATACTTCATAACACACCACCAATAATTTCATCACCACAGCAACAACAACAAACAATTTCATTATAAGAACTTTCCTTTCAAGGATCACAAATTCAACAACAACACCAAACAATTTTATCACATGGGCCTTCCTTTCAAGGGTAACAAATTCACATTTAACAATTCATTTACTTGGGCTCAAGGCACCCCAAACTTTCATCAAGTAGCAATTTATGCACAAGGTGTCGCCATAACCGTTCAACTTATTTACAATGCTTCATATCAATAACTTAAAACAACTACCATCTTTGCACATAATAAGGTAGGCATGCCAAGTCACAATTTCAAAATCTCATCTAACACAGTGGGGTGGCAATCAACTAAACAGTCAATTCACATATTTTCATATAAGTACACATACCGTATGCTTACCACAACAAGAGGGATTTTACAAGGGTTAAAGTTATCCATACATACCTGGAGTCGAAATCCCTTTTTAACTTTTACTCACAAATAACCGAACCGACTAGTACCGTCAATCTAGTTCACAATTAAACATATTCAACTTAGAATTGGAAGGCATGCATGAAATTCGGACTCTCTTAAGCATTTTGCCAAACAGTATGTGACCCCATTAGATTACCAACCCCGTCTTTGTGAAATTTACCACAAACCACTCTCTCTTACTAGATTAACACCATTATTAAATATGCATGCAATGTCTTAGTTAATATTTTCAAGAATCAATCCATGCTAATCCTCCCTTTGTTTAAAATCAGAAAATTAATGGAAAAGGGGTTGGGAACCCTTACCTGCTGGAATGAAGAAGAAGGAGATTACTCGAAATACCAGGCCTGAGGGACTTTGAAAATCACTTTGGTGGAAGAACAACTTTCTCTCTCAAGAACTCTCCTTTCCTTCTCTGTATTTTGTTCAGAAAACTTGTTAAAATGAAGGGGTGGGGTGTTTTAATGAACTGGGGGTCGGGTTTTGAAATTAGAAAAATTAGGAGCCCGACACAGGTATGCGGTCAGGAATGCGATCGCATTCCTGACATGCGGTCCGCAAACCTGTCGTAGAATGGCCCTCAAGATGTGCCAACCTTAAAAATACATTGTGCAGGTATGCGACCACTATGCGGTCCGCATACACGTTATGCGATCGCATAACCTCCCTTACCAAAACCCAATGGGCAAGAATGCGACAACTATGCGGTCCGTAGAACTGAAATGCGATCGCATAATGGACCGCATAATTGTCCTCAAATTGGGCAGTGATTCTGACCATGTATGCGACCACTATGCGTCTGCATACACGTTATGCGATCGCATAGTGCGTCGCATAACACCAAATTTATGGAAAATTTATTCTTTCAAATTCTGGGGTACTTTTACACAAATAAGGTCCGTTTTAAGAATTTCTACAGTTATAACAACTCGGGGACATATTCGGGCATTATCTTAAACAAGAAATTTTACGGGTCCTTACATTATACCCCCCTTACAAAACATTCGTCCTCGAATGAGGATTTTTGAAATCGTTTGGTTTTGAAAACATGATATGCAAACTTCAAGATTTACACTAACTATAATATTTTCAGAAAATTTCGCCAGAGTTTCCTTTGTATTTTGACCTATCTACTTGTCAGAGAGCCCCCGAAACACATTTCCAAGCATCATTACACACTTTCTGTTATCCCTACAACTGGCATACAATTCATTGCCTCAACACTTGCACATATCCAATCACTTTGACAACCACACATAGTTCATTCTCTTTACATCACAAATTAGCATATGATTCAATTAATGGCGCGTACTTGCACATAATTTGGTCATTTTAGTGAGTCCCATACGATTCAATCACCTCAATACGCCGTATATATATTTCAATTAATCATTACCAATCTACACTACTATTAATCATTTTCCCTATCACATAAGTTTCACAAAACTCTCATTTACTTCAAGGGTTGCACACTACTCAATTGATAACATCATATACAATCTTTAGCACGCATTGGAAAGTTACAACTATAAGGCAATTAGGGGAAATTGGGGTGTCTTTGCACGAATCTGAATACAACGTCAAATTGCCTGGGGATAATAGTTCGCACGATCACTACTAGACTTGTTCAAACAGATGGGGATATTTTTCTCTCATTTCTTTCTCTGCTTCCCACGTGGCTTCCTCGACCTGTTGACTTCTCCACAACACTTTAACAGAAGCAATCTATTTCTTTCTCAATTTACAAACTTGCTTATCAAGAATAGCAACCGGAGCCTCCTCGTATGATAACTCTTCATTAACCTCAATAGTCCCAACTGGCACGATGGCGGATGGATCTCCAACCACTTTCTTCACCGGGTGCACTAATGACATTTCAAGGGGCAATTCCAGCCTATAAGCCACCTGTCCTATCCTTTGAGCGATCCAATATGGCCCGACGTACCTAGGGCTCAAATTCCCTTGCTTCCAAAATTGCATCACTCCCTTCATGGGAGACACCTTCAAGAACACCCAATCATTTACCTGGAACTCCAATTCTCTTCGACGAACGTCCGTATATGATTTATGATGACTCTGAGCAGTTTTCATCCTCTCCTGAATGATTCTAACTTTTTCCATAGCTTGGTGCACAAGATCTGGCCCTAACAATTCCGTCTCACCAGCTTCGAACCATCCAATCGGAGATCTAATCCTTCTTCTGTACAATGCCTCAAATAGGGCCATCTGAATACTAGCATAAAAGTTGTTATTGTAAGCAAATTCGATAAGCGGCAAATGGTCATCCCAACTACCTTTGAAATCTAAAACACAAGCCCATAACATATCTTCAAGCGTCTGAATTGTCCGCTCCGCTTGACCATCAGTATGTGGATGGAAATCCGTGTTGAGATTCACCTGAGTACCCAAACCTTGCTGAAATTTCCTCCAAAATTTAGCTGTAAACTGGGCCCCTCGATCCGAGATAATAGAAACTGGAGTGCCATGAAGTCTGACTATTTCCTTGATATACAACTGAGCGTACCGTTCTGCAGTATCGGTGGACTTGACTGGAAAAAAGTGAGCTGATTTGGTGAGTCGATCCACTATCACCCATATTGAGTCGAACTTGCACTTAGTGCGAGGTAACCCTACCAAAAAATCCATATTAATCATTTCCCATTTCCACGTGGGTATTTCCATAAGCTGGATTAATCCACCGGGCCGCTGATGCTCGGCCTTCACCTGCTGACAATTCGGACATCTAGACACGAAGTCCGCCACACCCATCTTCATACCGCTCCACCAATAAATTTCCCGGAGATCATGATACATTTTCGTAGAACCTGGGTGCAAAGAATACCTGGAGCTATGAGCCTCCGCCATTACAATCTCTCGAAGATTATCTAAATCTGGAACACATAACCTACCTTGACATCGCAATACCCCATCATCGCTGCCGAGTGAAAATGCCGAAATCTTGTTATTCAGAACTGCCTCCTTCAACTTTTCCAATGCTGGATCAATAAACTGCTTTTCTTTGACTTCCGCTACAAGTGACGATTCTGCTCCATTATGCACCATAACCTCCCTTCGTCTGAGGTCGAAAGACAAACCCCCAAACTGACAAATTGATAAACCTCCTGAGCCAAGGGCCTCTGATTCGCTTCCGAATGAGCGAAACTACCCATAGACTTCCAACTGAGAGCGTCGGCCACCACATTCGCCTTCCCTGGATGGTACAAAATGTTCATATCATAATCCTTAAGCAATTCTAACCACCTCCGCTGCCTTAGATTCAGCTCCTTCTGCTTGAATAAATACTGAAAACTCTTGTGGTCCGAGAACACGTCCACGTGGAACCCATAAAGATAATACCGCCAAATTTTTAATGCAAACACCATTACCGCGAGCTCCAAATCATGCGTCGGATAATTCTTCTCGTGATTCTTGAGTTGCCTTGAAGGATACGCTATAACCTTCCCATGTTGCATCAACACACACCCCAAACCAACCCT
This sequence comes from Nicotiana undulata, assembly GCA_005239495.1. Lineage (NCBI taxonomy): Eukaryota > Viridiplantae > Streptophyta > Magnoliopsida > Solanales > Solanaceae > Nicotiana > Nicotiana undulata. The sequence goes on along the minus strand of ML251580.1, from coordinate 2,565 downwards.
TGAAGCATCGCAATACACCACAAATCCCTCTATACCTTCTGGCAATGTCAATACCGGTGCCGAAGTCAATCTCGACTTTAATTCCTGAAAACTTTTCTCACAAGCGTTTGACCACTGGAACTTCACCGCTTTCTGCGTCTATTTAGTCAATGGGGAGGCGAGGGTAGAGAATCCATCCACAAACCTCCGATAATACCCAGCTAGACCCAAGAAACTGCAAATCTCTGTCGGGGTCGTTGGTCTAGGTCAATCTTTCACTGCCGTGATCTTCTGGGGATCAACCTGAATCCCATCTATGGAAACAACATGACCCAAAAAGGTGACTGATTCTAGCAAAAACTCACATTTCGAAAATTTAGCATACAACTAGTGATGATGAAGAGTCTGCAGTACTGCCCTGAGGTGATTAGCATGATCTTCCCGACTCCGCGAGTAGACAAGGATGTCATCGATAAAACCAATCACGAAGGAGTCTAGAAATGGCTTGAAAACCCGATTCATAAGATCCATGAAAGCTGCTGGAGCATTGGTCAGCCCAAAGGACATTACCAAAAATTCAAAATGACCATAACGAGTCCTGAAGGCGGTCTTAGGAATATCCTGCTCTCTGATCTTCAGCTGATGATACCTAGACTGTAAATAAATTTTGGAGAAGAACCTCGCACCTTGCAATTGATCGAACAAATCATCTATTAGAGGCAACGGATACTTGGTTTTGATAGTGACTTTGTTGAGCTGCCGATAATCGATAAACATCCGAAGCGACTCATCTTCTTTCTGACGAAAAGAATCGGAGCGCCCCACGGCGACACGCTCGGCCGAATGAACCCCTTTTCTAATAAATCCTTTAACTGCTCCTTTAACTCCCTCAACTCTGCTGGCACCATTCTGTATGGTGGAATAGATATTGGCCGCGTATCTGGTAGTACATCAATCCCGAAATTGATCTCTCTATCTGGCGGAATCCTTGGAAGCTCTTCCATAAATACTTCAAGAAACTCATTCACAACAGGCACGGACTCGGGAGCAGGCACCTCTGAAGTGGTGTCCGCAACCTGGACCAAATGATAGACACACCCCTTTTTAATCATCTTCGAGGCCTTAAGGTAGGAAATAAACCTACCCTTCGGCACCACAGCATTTCCCTTCCACTCAATAACCGACTCATTAGGAAACACTAGCCTCATGATTCCGGTTCGGCATTCGAGTTTAGCTAAGCAAAAATAAAGCCAGTCCATTCCCATATTAATATCAAAATCTACCATCCCAAGCTCCATAAGATCGGCCGTGGTAACGCGACCACATACCGTGACAACACAATTCTATAGACTCGCGCGGCTTTAATAGAATCTTCAACCTGAGTCGATACAGAGAATGGCTCATGAAGTTGTTCGGGTTCTATCCCAAAACTTGAAGCAATAAACGGGGTAACATAAGACAAGGAGGACCCCGGATCAATAAGAGCATAACAATCAAGTGCTTGAACAGTCAGAATACCTATAACAACATCTGGAGAAGCCTCCGCGTTCTGGCGACCACTCAAAGCATAGAACCGGCTGGGTCCACCTCTACCTCGAGCTCCACCCCTAACTGCACCACGCCCCGTTGGAGTTGGAGAACACCCTAAAGATGTGGTGACTGAAGATCCGGATGACTGAGCAAAACCCCTACCCTTGCCCTGACTGGGCGCTCGGCAATCCCGCTGAATATGACCTCTCACTCCACACCCGTAGCACACCGGGAGATCTAGATAACAAGAATCGGTTTGGAACCTCCTACACTTGGGGAAATGAGCCTTCCCCTGCTGCTTGAATCTCCCTCCTGGGGAACCTGACTGATGGGGTCTCCTGCTGTCTAATCCTTGTCCCCAGTGACTACTCTGCTGGAAACGATGCACTGATGGCGGTGCACTGGATGAGGACTGTTCATAGGACTGAGATAGCCCTAATGACCCTCTCTCATGAACTGGTCTCCCTCCTCCTACTGAACTCCCCAAGTGGACCACTGACCGGGCCCTGCTGCTACTCTATCTCTCTGACCTGATCTTCAATTTCCTAGCCTCTATAGCCTGGGCGAATCCCACAATCTTCCCATAATTCATGTCTGAGTGCAAGTGTCACGACCCAAGCTGGAGGATCATGACTAGCACCCGGGCCATANGAGATCAATATAAATGGTAGATATTGATCATGAACATACATCACATGGGATGACAAGATTGTTAAGAAACTACATAAAAGGTATGAGCTACAACGCCGCCATGAAAGGCTATACAACAAAATTATCTAACAAAGCATACCAAACTATACATGAGTTGACACCTGTCTATGAGCCTCTAAAGGAGCATAAGTAATACAACACAGCTGGAACAGGGCCCCGACATACCCATAATATCTATAACAAAAATGCATACCAAGACCACGGCAAGTCCGGAGAAGGGATCTCGCCTATGACCGCTGAACAGGAAAGCCTATTATGGTGGGAGAGCTGTGGCTACCTGTCTATCAGGATCTGCAGCACGACATGCAGCGTCCACAAATAAAAGGACGTCACTACGAATAAAGT
>ML251577.1:0-29666 GCA_005239495.1 Nicotiana undulata | reverse complement strand
TCCCATATATTTCAATTACTTTTCAATTCTGCCGTGGCGTACGGCCCGCTCCCATATATTTCAATTACTTTTCAATTCTGCCGTGGCATACGGCCCGCTCCCATATATTTCAATTACTTTTCAATTCTGCCGTGGCGTACGGCCCGCTCCCATATATTTCAATTACTTTTCAATTTTGCCGTGGCGTACGGCCCGCTCCCATATATTTCAATTACTTTTCAATTATGCCGTGGCGTACGACCCGCTCCCATATATTTCACAATTTCTTTTCCATAAAGCCTTAGAAGAATAACACGATGCAAAACATAATTTCATAGTACATATGGCGTTACAATAAATCATATGAAGCATTACAAAGAAAACATATCAGGCATTACAAGAAAGCATAAAAGGCATGATGTGGGCCTAACTACCCGGACATAACAATAATAGCCGCTACGTACGGACTCTCGTCACTTGGCGCGTACGTAGCCCCCAAACAAGTTACACATAGCATATACATCACCTATGGGGACAATTCCCTCTTACAAGGTTAGAAAGGAGACTCACCTCGTGTCGAATCTACTCCTCGGACCACAATTGCGCCCGAAACTCCGAACTCTATACCCGAGGACTCGCAACTAGTCAAAAGGTGCGAAATTAGATTAATGCATGCACAATGTGAGAAATTATCCTAGCTATTCAATAAAGTCGCCATTCTTGAAGAATTTCCAAATTCCAACCCCGGTCCCTCATGATCAAATTCCGAAAATTCTCGAAGGGATCACTCACCCATAGCTTTAGGATCACTAAGGTGTGATTTCTACTTGACTTCATGGCCTAAAATGGAAAATTATAAGATCCTCAAGAACCCTAAAATTACTACCTAATTCTATGATTTTTAGATGATTTAGTAGTGAATTTAAATAGGTATTAATGTTAAAGCTAGAAGATTATGGGGTTTAACTTACCTCTTATAGAGGGTGGTCGTGGGAGGTGCTGCCCAAGCTTGGTTGCTCTCTAATGGAAGTTGATGGTAGGTAAAATGAAGAAAACCTCGTAATTTGGACATTTAAAAAGGGGCTGGCAACAGTGATTTCCGCACCTGCGACCTTGGGACGGCAGGTGCGGTCCCGCACCTGCGGAAATGGGCCTAGGACCCTGGCATCGCGCCTGCGGAGAAGGAGTCCGCGCCAGCGGTCCTGCTCTTACGGCCTGGAGCTCGTACCTGCGGACTTTGGGCAAGGGGGATGAGGTCGCGTCTGCGGAGGGGTTTTCGCACCAGCGGACCCGCCCCTGCGGAATTTGTTCCGCACCAGCGGATGCTCCGCACCTGCGAGACTGGGACCGCAGGAGCGGTCCCGCACTTGCGGCTGGGCAACTGCACCTGCGGTCACACCAGCAGCAGTTGCACCAGCAGTCGTTTTAGCTGGTTTTTGGCCTCGTGAGGTGTCTGGGAGGCACCTGGGCCCACCCGAGCCCCCGTCCAAATATACTAACAAGTCTGTATTCATGATACGGACTCGCTCAAACTTCCGAAACATTGAAAACAACAGCAAAACTCAAAATTCACCCCAAAACCAAATTGATTCAAAACTTAAGAACTCGAAATTCTAGAATTCACTTGAATGCGCCGAACCGGCCTAAACTACTCGGAATGACTTCAAATTTTGCAGACAAGTTATAAATGACACAACAGAACTATTCCTGATCTCGGAATTTCATTCGGACCTCGGGAACATAAAATCACCTTTCAAGCCAAATTTCAAATTCTTTAAAAACCTCAAAACTTCATTAACCCCAATTTTTCCTCATTTTGATCCGAAACCAATCAAATCAAGTCTGTTTCTTACCAAATTTCACAAACAACTTATATAACAAATATTGAACCTGTTCCAGGCTCTGAAATCATAATACGGTCCCGGCAGCACAGGTTTCACATCAAGGTTCATTTTCATAAGCCTTTAATATTTTCATAAAACAATTTTCGTTAAAAATTCATTTCTCGGACTTGGGTCCTCGGAATTTGATTCCGGGCATACGCTCAAGTCCCATATTTTCCTACGGACCTTCTGGGATCGTCGGATCATGGATCCGGGTCCGTTTACCAAAAATGTTGACCAAAGTCAACTTTATTCAATTAATTATCAAAAATTTAACTCTTAATCAAGTTTTCACATAACGGCTTCCCGGCTACGTGCCCGGGCTGCACACGCATATTGAGGTGAGATTAATGGAGGCTTTCGGGGCCTCGGAACGCAATCAAAATTAGATGCACATAAGATGACCCCTTTTTGGGTCATCACAAGAAGAGTATGCTTGAGGCGTAAAAATGACTAATGGGTGCTTGATTTCTGTCTTGATGTGACGTATATTCTCGAGTTATCAGTGTGTTGAAAGGTGTTTTATGTTGTTTAATTGTGGAACAAATTCGATTCCCATGCCTTATTGATGAGTTCAGACTCAAAATGATTAAGTGATGGCGTAGTAGTTGTGGCTAGAATATGAGATTTACATTGGATGGTGTCGATATTCGCCATATTTCTAAATCATTGTGTATTATAAATTTCAGTATCAAGAAGGTGAAGGAAATGACCTTAGATTCACAGAAGGTCACTTTAGAGTGGGTGTCTCGGTTGTGGTACTTTGGGAGTGCTAAGAGGGAATACATCGGCTTATGGGCCTTAGGGAGGTATGGTTTTTATGCTAGGATCTCTTATGGCGAGCTTTGGGGGTAAGGATCGTGGTGTTCTCTCAAGGAAGGGTATAAACTTGAGGGTAATTTGGAAGGAACTCGGCGAAATAGGGCAGTTTGATAGTAGGTTGGATCACTGCGGTAATGGTATGGTCAGTTTTTTGGGTACTTATGATGTGGTGAGTCTCCATAGGTGTTTCGTGGCAATGCTCTTGGGTTTTGGCGACTGTGTGGCTTGGTTGAGTAAGAGGGATTTGGTTCTGATAGCTTGGTTATCTGCAAATGGATTCTAAAGAGTTCTCGATGATTACTATCACGATTCAGGGTGGATATTTCTTACTGGCGTGAGAAACATGTTGTGTATTGGGATTTTCTTCTGGATGAGGTGAAATGGAAGGTTTCTCACTGATCGGGTATGTATTCTGCTGGTGACTCAGAGTTGATCATGAGATTCTCATGCTTTTCAATGATGGCATGACAGATGCGGTGTGTTATGTAGGATTGAGATTTGCATGTGCAAGGATACAGTTCAGTTTGAAGGGAAGGTCATGAATTCTTAGATAACATGAGCGATTTAATATGTCTAGCTAAATGCTATTACTACTTGGTATTTCTTGAGAAGGGTGTGCATTTCAGAAGGCGCATTGTGTTTTGACTTACAAATGCTTCATTGGTATTGAGGTGTTCGCCTGGTTGATCAACTGCTGATATTTAGATTTTGCTATGTGGCATGGAAGAATTATATAAGTATTCCTCGTGGGATGATCGTGTATAAGAGATGTGTTAGACCATCGGGTGGTGGAGTTGGGATAAGGTAAGGTGATTCGCGTGTTCTATGGATTTGAGACTAGGAGTTCTCAGAAGCACATTGTTTCATGGTTGTGGACTGTAAAAATGTGGCCAAAGCTAGCCAGATCATAGTATGTGTTATGGTTACATTGTTGTGGACTTTTAGAGGGGTATTTGTCCATTTGGGGATGATCGGAGTTGATTTGGGTGCCCATTGGTAGGCCCAATGAGGATGTGTATTCTGTATCAGATCGGATTTACTTGCTCATGCGCACTTGTTTCCACAGGTATATCATTGGGCAGAATAAATGTTATTCGCGCCTTAGTCTATGTTATGTGTTTCTCTCTTATGCTATGACGGGTTATGATGGTTACATGATTTTCCCCATGCATATTGTAATTTTGCTTAGGCCTCATGGAGTTATGGGCAAGATGGGCTTCGTGATGTTGACTTGGTTATTGCTCCATAATTGTGCTTGTCTTCTTCTGTATTGTTTGTGCATAATCATTTTACCACAGTTATATTTTGTGCACTCTATCGTGCTTGATGTTGGCACACATGTGATCAGTGGGCCCAGGTATTATGATTCAATGGGTACCCTATGTGGATTGATATGATGGGATGGGTTGCACGCCGCAACGGTACTGTGGTGAAATGTAACACCTTATGCATATTTCGTGTATTTTGCTTTCACCTTGTTGAAAATAGTTCATAGGAAAATGTTAAAAATTTCCTTGCCTGCTTAACTACTTAGTAGCCTTCTTATTTGACTTTCTTACTATTATCTGTCATGTCTGAATTATTACTTGAGGAGGCTCGTAGTTTGCGATATTCTATTCGCTCGAGTGCTTCAGAGATGTATCATATTTTATGTCGGCATGGGTGGCGAAGAATGAAGAAAAATATTATTAGGCATGTCTCACTATGTTTTATTATTAGCAAGCCGAGAATGAGAATAAAAGACCAAGTGGTTTACTTCGAAAGATGGTTATACCGGTGTGGAAGTGGGAGCGCATCATTATGGGTTTTGTGGTAGAGTTGCCACGGGTTTCGAGGAAGTTGGATGTTATTTGGGTAATTATGGACTATTAAGGGTATTTTGTTTTGGTGATGGCTTTTTACATCTTGGAGGGTTTGAATTTGACAAGAAGGCATTGCTTGAGCTGCAAAGGGAATGTGAATGCTATATTATTATCATCATACGGTCTCGAGTTTTGGATATGGATGGATCTTTCGGTTGTTCATTGACGAAGTGAAATAGGTTCTTACTGCCTGGGATAAGTGTGAAGTCAGGAGGTTGATTGATTATTTAGTTGTTATATATATGGCAAGGTCATAGAAAGATATTGCTATGAGGTCATGCATGCGGGCTATCTCTTGTGAGAAGATTGGGGGTTGCATGATTTCTTATGAGGCTCCGATGAATATATTTCCCTTCTACCTAGTGAAAGGCATGTGCTACGATATAGGGTTGGATCGTTTGAGTTAGATGTTATGACAACCAGGACGTTAAGTGTGAATTTGATCCGATTATTTAGGGATGTGTTATGCTTAGTACAACACGTGCTTATGGGAATTCAATAGAGTAACAATGTGGGATCGTGGAAGTTAAAGAGGAGCAGTCATTATGGGTTCATAGGTTATATGATTATGGTTTAAAGCCAAGTAGGGGAGTCTATCATCGGTGATTAGGCCATCTAGTCATTTGCTGTTATAGATTTTGGACTGAAGGACACTTATGGATTAGGCATGACATACGGAGGAGCATTCAAGGATGAATCGAGCAAGGAATTGTTGGATGCTTGTTGTATTTCGCCTTTGCATAATATGGAGGTTGTTGAAGGACTCAGGACCGATATTCTTCTATGAAGGTAGTGTGCAAGGGAAATGATTCACTTTGTTGTTCTTTTTGGAGTATTCATGTACTAGCGGAGCATTAATCAATTAGCATGGTTTGCTATTTATTTAGGACTAGGGTTGAGTGGGTGACTCTCGATAAGGTTCTAATGGATTCAAGATTCGATATATGGTATCTACAGATTTTTGGATTATGTGTGATTAAGGATTTGAATTTTGGGTTGGATTGTTAAAGAGACTTAGAGAATATTTGTATCATTATCGATTCTACGAGGTAGTGCTTTAGATATGGAAGAAATAGCTTTATATGCATAGAATGAGCAAGCATGTTCGTTAGAGGTACTATGGGTATAACGGGAATACAGTGGCTTATAGCTCTCAAGACAACAAGGTTTGATATTGATATCACTTGGGATGAGTCTTTGATTGAGGTCTATATTGTACTAGGAATGAGTAATGTTGCCTTGGAGGTGGTTCATGAGTAATCTGAAGGAGTTCAGTCAACATACAACAATTTGGTTCAGCATGGTAATGGAAATGATCGGTTTCTTCAGTATGATAGAGCTTTGCAGGTGCTTTTGTGGAAAGACTTCTAGGGTATAGTAATCTGCGGGACTTGGTTGATTTAGAGGTATTCAGTTTGATGGTGTTCATGTGCAAATAGGTTCCGAAGAGTTTACGATGGTTTGACCACGGCTTGAGGTTGTTGTCTTCTGCGGGTATGTGAAGCTTGTTTAATGGTGTGATTTTTCTATGAATTAATCTTAGGAAAGGTTTCAAGTCGATGGAGCTAGTGTGTATCCTATCTGTGATTTAGAGTTGATAATGGGATCCACGTATTTTCGCATAATAGCATGATAAATACAGTGAGCCGTGTGGAATTGGGATTTAATGGGCAAGGTTACAATGCAATTTTTGAAAATGAAGTCATGAGTCTTAGACAACATGAGAGGTTTTAGATGTTTAAGAGTATGCTAGCACTATCTTGTATATCCTGAGAAGAGTGTGACATGTGGAAGATGCATTGTGTATTGTTATGCAGATGCTTAACTAGTACTACAGAAATCGCATGCCAATAATCATTGGTGTCCCGGTTTTCTACTTTATGCATGAGATTCTCAAAAATATTTCTTAGGATGCGATTATGTATGCGTGACATGGAATTCACCTAAGTGGGGGAGTTAGAGCTCAGGTATGAAGATTCTACTTCTGAGAGGCGGACTATCTTTCTGTTTGCGGACCGTGGAAGTGTGTTCAGGATTTGATAGTTGATTGTATGTGCTATGGATAGTCATTGTGAATGGTTGGAAGGCTATTGACCTATTTTGGAATGAACCAAATCGATTTGGAGGCCTATTGGTAGGGCTAATAAGGAGGTGTGTTCTACACTAGATTGGATTTGCTTATTCAATGCATCATCTTCTATGGTTGTTGCATCTGGCTATTATTCTTGCCCTGATTTATTTCATGTGCTACTCTCTTATTCTATGATGAGTTTTGCGACAATTCTTCTATTCACACGCATGTTGTGGCCGTCCTTGTGGTGATACATGAGCGGGATGGATCTTAAGATGTTGATTGCTTATTGCACCGTAGATGTGCCTGCCTTTTCGTAGCATATCATGCGATCCGTCTCCCCATGGTTATGTTTGCGCACTTTGTGTGCTTGTTGTTTGATACACATGTGTTTGAGAGTATGAAAATTACGGCTCGATGGTTATTTATGAATTGTAGTGGATCGGGTGGCACGCGACACCACATGTATCATGTGTGGATCAGGTAGCACGCCGCCACAAGAATCTGTGTGGATCGGGTTGCTCGCTGCAATAGAGATATCATGGGTATTGTTCCTTGAGCTTATTTCATGCGTTGTGCTTCTCCTGGCGGGATGATGCTTTTGTTTTTATATTTGCTACACTTGCTGGACAATTTTCGTACTTGTGTTCCATTCATATTAGTGATCATACTTGAGTGGTTGTTGTTTGGCACACAGATCGTGTTGTATGAGGTTCTTGATGGTACTTGATGTGACCTGTGGGTCGAGCAACTTGTACTGAGTGATACGAGGTTATAGTACCTGGATTTAGTGCAATTGAATTTGTATAAGGAATATTTGGAAGAAGAATGTCACTTATAAGCTCGGAATTCAGCAATGGTTCTTGTCGAGCGAGAGAACTCCATGACTAGTTGTGTTGATGGGTGATTATGAGTTCCTATACATTTCTTTATATATTGCAGCATTGAAAAGGGTTGGAACGAGGTTTTACTTTTTATGAGGTACATTATCGGTTCCGGGTTTGGTAACGAGCAGCTATTGTGATTGAAAGATATTGCTATAGACATATGAGTTATGCGGTATGTCGTGTAGTTTGGGGTACTTATGGTTTGATATAACTGGTTATGTGTGTGTGTGTGTATATATATATATATATATATATAAAATTAGATCTTTTATGAAATTCCGGATAGGATTTAGTTTTAAGACTTATAGATTTAAGGTTGAAAGAAGGGTCTTCAGTCCGAATCATGTTAGTGGGATTATATGGTTTGAGGTTGAATTAGACCACCCCTAGGTATGTGTATGATGAGTTATTGAGTGATTTGGTAGCTTTGTAACGACGCTTGCATGTTCATAGACGAACGTATGTTTAAGTAAGTGAGAATATAATGACCCGACAAGTTGTTTTGGGCTTTAATATTTCGTTCGACAGTTTGATACTTTGAGTAGCTTCATTTTATGCATTATGACTTGCGTGTATGGTTGGGTTTGATTTTTGAGAGGTTCAGAGTTGATTTAGAAGAGTAATTCTCAATTCGGGAGTCTTAAGTTGGAAGAGTTGACTAAGGTTTGACTATTGAGTAAACGACCTTGGAATCAAAATTTGATGATTTCAATAGGTTCATATGGTGATTAGGTACTTCGACGTGTGTTCGGATTTAGAATTGGAGGCTCTTAGAAGATTTTTGCCCTATTTGTCAGAAGTTGGCAATTTGAAGCATTGGAGAATTCATAAGTTTGACCGGGAGTTGAATTTGGTGTTATCGGGATTTGGTTGGAGTTCTGGGACTTCAGATAGGTTCATTTAGTTGATTGACTTGTGAGCAAAATTTTATGATCTGATATGTGTAAATGTGAATTAGACCAGTTTGGCGAAGTTTGAATGTTTTTATGAAAATGATATGGTCTCCAATTCTTGATTTTGATGTTACTTATGGTGCTTCAAGCCTTTGGACAAGTTTGGTTTATGTATATGGACTTGTTGGTGTTGATACCCAATTTTTCCTAAAATTATTTTAAAATGCATATATGTCTTCAAAATCATGCATTAGCATCAATTGGCATTTTCCCGTAATTTCTACATTTTTAAATTAATTTGCCCTAGCATTTTATTTGATATAAATAATTATAAAACTGCATCACAAATGAATTTAGACCATTTCTTGATTTAATATTACTATTTCTGGTCCTATTAAGTCCAAATTATTTCATAAATAGCTAAATTAGCACCTTTTGGTTATAATTGCAATGACTTTGCAATTATAGTCCATACATACAAGTTTTGCGTTATTTTATCAGAAATTAGTCCATTATACTTTTAAAATACTAAATAATTATTTTAAAAACATTTCTATGCATGAAAATCATTTTTATAATAAGTAATTATTTTACAAATTATTTTTATTCAATTGTTTTGGGTATTTTAATAAACAACCCTTTTATTTTCAATTTTAGCCTAAATTAACCAGCCCAATACCCCTTATAATTTCAGGCCAATGACCTTAGGCCCAATATTAGGCTGCCCGACCCAACTCCCTTAGCCAATCCTGGCCGTTGATCATTTTTAATCAACGGTCAGGATACTTCCTACCATAGTTAAACTAACCTACACCCCCTAACCTTAATCATTTCACCTCTTCCTCCCGCCGTCACCCTTCCCCTTTCTCACTCAAACGCTCTCTAGAAAAACCCTAATTTCCCCGCCATCACCGGCTTACACTGCCGTTCCATGGTGATTCTTCATCACCTCTGGCCTCTAATGGCCTCCTATGTGATATGGTATCTTCTTCTCCTAGATCCTTGAGGAGATTTAAAGGGACCTAGGCAGGTCTGTTTCGCACCTTTAGGTTTCTTGCCTGTTTCAGGCTATTTGGCTCGACTTTGAGTAAGAATCTCCTTATTTTCATTTCAAATCCCTGGTTTTTCTAAGCCTATGTTCTCATCTCTGTTGTACTTCTATAAACCCTAATTTTTATCTTTGATCTTCTCAGATCTGTACAGATCTGAGACGGATTGAACATATCTCACATGTTTCCTTGAAAGTTTTCTGGTTTTTAACTGATCTCCCGTTTTTCCTAAACTAGGGTTTACCCTAAGTCATGTTCTCAAATGGTTTCTGATTTTTGAATGTTTAGTCATTTGTTCTTAGGTGTTCTTGACTGATTTAGGCTAAGGTTGCCTAAACCCTAGTCGATTTATGTGAAAATCCTAATTTTCTGATGCTTTGATTCGATTATGAGTTTTTTCATGTTAGCCGTTGCATTGTTTCATTCTGTGTTTTGACTGACACGATTTTCCCTTAGTCTAATTCAGTTCCTTGTTATTTTTACCCTAGTTCATCTCTATTAAGGTTTCTGAGTTCATTTTTTCGGCTAATTCCTATGTATTTATGAAGTTTCATTTAGCCTATTTTTCTATTTGCGGAAGTTGATATTTTCCTCCCCATAAATTAGTATTACTTTTAAAATTTTGATTGGCTGATTCGCTCTTTGCATAATTCCTTATTATTTTCTTGTTTATGACCTTAATTGGTCTTCTTACCTTGTTTGATTGCCTGTAGTATCTACTGATTCCTTGCACGATTATTTCCTTAATTAAACCCCAATTGTTCACTCTTTACTTAAGTCTGATTTGAATTTCTTTCCTTAAATATCTCATGTCCTTACCGTTGGTTAATTACCCTTAATTAAGGGAAGACTACACTAATTTTGTGTGTAAATTGATTATGTGATTTCCTTAATTGCTGAATGATGATTTCCTTTACCTTATTTTGTTATGCTCCTAAACTACTATATAAACTCTCGTCTATTTCACTTCTGAGACACACTTACACTCAAAACTCTCTTTTCTTCTTTGCTACTTGTGATAATCACTGATCTAGCCAGCTACAAGCCAAGGCTAGATATTGAACTGCTCATGCTTTACATTCTGTACTCTTTTCGTCAACTGGTATGTTCTAGTTTAATTTTTGAAGCCTAAACTTTATGTGTTTCATTACTGTACTAGTTCATCAATCATGAATTCAATCCTTGTCCTGTTTACTGCTTTGCTTAGCATGTCTAACCCTGTTTTGTTCAATATGTAATTAGCATGTATAAACTATAGTTGTCTATTTGATGTTTGTCTAGCATTCCTATTTACCCCTGCCTATGCTTCTTTACTGATGAGATCATGTTAAGTTACCTAGTTTCTTAAGGCATTAAACTGACTCTAGTTGTGTGTTTGATCCTGTCCAGTGTTTATTTTCTTCCAACATGGCTTTAGTTTAATCTTTTCTCTATGTATCAATTACTTACCGTTATGGCTAACCTATTAATTCTATAAAGCTCTTGAGTACTCTATGCATTTGCTGTTTTTATGCTCCCCTGAATCCTGTCACGTGTTCCCTTAACGTGCATTCTATGTGTCCCCAATCCCCTTATCCCTGCGTGAAGTCTGTTGGTTGAGTGTTTCTGAATCTGGGTGTTCTAGGACCAATGGTTTGTTTGCTGATTCCAAAGTGTTTTGGTACTCTTCTCAAACTGTCTTCTACTAAACTAGTTTCTATTTCAAGAAAAACTTTTCATCCTTAGAGTCATCTCTGTACTATTTTTTTACTAAAATCTTTCAAAACTATGTCAAGCACTCTCACTTTAATCTTAGGTCAATAGGTTCTTCCCCTCCAGTGTGTGTACTGCCTTGGGATCCCATGAGATTCCTTTGAACTCTGGCACACTGGGGCTGACCCTTCCACACTGCACATAATTAGTCCCTACTGTGAGAAAGTATGGGTGTGAGCACTGCCCGGGATCCTTGAGGTCCTTATGGAACTCTGACACACCTGGACACAAATTGGCAATGAGATTTCTGCGCATTTGAGACCACATTGAAGACCTGGTACTCTAAGGTTTGCTTTGGGCCTACATCAGGCTCCCTATAGTGTAGTTTATATTTCATTTATGTAATTTATGCTATCCTAGTTTGTAATAATCTTTTGTAAATAGATATTGGGGTAAATAGTGAAAAGGGAGGGTAGCTATACGATCCTGTGGGGTAAAACTGGGTAGAAATCATGTTTCTAGGCCTTACTATATGCCGACTTACTGTAGAAATCATGTTTTAGGTCTGTATGATGCACTAGATACCATGTTTAGGATTGTTGTGCTTATCTGCATTGAACCATGATAAACCTGTGCATTAGATATCATGTTTTAGGCACCCATGTTTATTGCTTCAGCATATTGCATGTTATAGATCATTGTTCAAGTTCTAATTTTGCACAAGCTACTATCACTTAGAAATCCTGTTATTAGGTTAATAATAATGCCTAATGCAATGACCATCCCTAAGTGCATTAGAAAATCCTACCTTAGGACTCTGTTTGCACTTGATTCGAATCATATCTATATCGCCTAGATAAATAACTATCTCCGAAAAGGTTAACAAATGGCTTCACGCATAGGAATCATGTTTCAGTATTAATATGTGTAAAATTAACTGTTACAATCTCCATTAACTAGATCAGCATGCCTATAGGTTGAAATAACCTCAAATGGTTTAAAGTAGCCCCCATAATTATGATTGCATATAGTCCCACGCCTAGGCAAGCCTTAGGTAATTAATGTCCCTGTAAAAACAGAGAAATTGTGATCTGATTATATAAACTGCTCAGGTTTTAAAATCAGAAGGCAAACTAATTAGGATTCTCTATCACTCCATTTTAAAAAAACAGTGCTGCATATTCTGTGCTTCTGATGCTCACCTAGATACCCTGTTCTAGGACTTCTCTTAAATTGCCTAAATCTGTGTTTGAGACGTGCTGCTTATTTGTCTATATATGTGGAGGTAAACATGAGCCCCTTAGCTGCTCCCCTATTTGATAGTCCTATGTGTTATTTGTTGTCTCCTAGATTTATGCATTTTAAATACCTTAGGAATTTCTAGAACTGCCTAAGTCTAGAGGTCCTAAACTCCTCCAGGACCACAAGGAAGGGACGGGTAACAACACGCTTAGAGTTCGTTAATCAAATTCACTTATATAACCGCTAAGAGGTGGGATAATGGGTAGTAAAAGGATATGATGACCTGTGCGCTAATGCAACGTGTAGCCCCTCTCACTGAGGAGTGATTACCGGTCATTGCATGGATATGATCCTATAGGATAAACAACTTAGGACCTCCCTTATCCTTTTACATATGTGTTCTTGGATTGTGGACTTCGAGGGGCGACTAACACCTTCCCCTCGATGTAATTTCAAGACCTTACCCAATCTCTGGTAATGCAAACTAGTTCTATGAGTTACTCATAATGGGCACCCTAACGCACCTTAATTCGTTAGGTGGCGACTCTTCAACTTCTCATAACCCCTTTCCCAAAAGGTAATGAGTTGCCCCAATAATGTCAAAAACCCTGACTATCCGCAAGGATAGGAAAAAGGGGGCGCGACAGCATGGCGACTCTGCTGAGGACTCTAGGATTTTACCATAACAAACCGCTTTGTGAATTTGTCTAAATGTGCCTTACTTTGTTAATATGCTAATCATGAGTGTATAAATAGTCGAGTATGATGGGGGAAAGGGACTAACAATTTTTGTCTAGTAGAAAATGAGGCACGAAGTCCCCATATTCGGTATGGTCAGCAACTAGACTGGTGGGAAGACCTTCCCTCAAGTGATAAGAAACACGTGAGGAAACATTTGGGCAATTTACCCTCTCTACATCCAGCCGAACAATATGCTGATCGAAGCCGCAACTCTATTTTGGGATGGTGAGAGAGCTATGTTCCGCTTAGGGAATATCGAAATGACACCGCTTTTGGATGAAATTAGGGGACTAGCTGGACTGGCTTGGGAAATCCCTGGACTGTTGGTACCTGAGAACCACACAGGTAAAGAGTTTCTAAAAATGATGGGGTTGAAGAAAAATGCTGAACCAGAATGCCTGAAACAATCCTACATACCTTTTGAATACTTGTATGCAAGATACGGTCATAGAAAATCATACCGTACCTACCATGACGAGTTCGCTATCACATATCTGGGTCACATCCACCACAGAGTGTTCGTGTTTATTGTGTGCTCTTTGGGCTTGATAGTGTTCCGATGAAAAGGGAAAGGATTCACACCAGACTAGCCATGGTCGCCAGGACTTTGATATAAGGGATCTGTTGGCCCAAGAAAGGAAATAGTTTGAAGATTGACAAAGGAACTCCGAGATGAACCAGGTCTATCACAGGTGACACAGACCATCAGAGTCAAAGGCACATGAGATGCACATGCAGGAGATACATGTATTCTGATACAATTGAGATATCTTCTGATTGAAAAGATTGCAAAAATTAAATTGGAGAAGGACTCCTTATTTAATAACAGAATCTAAGATAAGGAAGGATTTAGGAGTTGAGTTTGACTAGAACTCTTTCACCAAGGAAGAGTTGCATTAGGATTCTAGTTAATTCCTTATCTACTAATTCCTATAAATTGCAGATTGTTCTTATGATATGGAGACGCACAAAAGCAGAAATTTATCAAGAATTGAGAGCAAAATTCGTGAAGAAATTTTGCAAGCAGTTCGAGCCAAATTGGAGAGTGCGAATCTGGAGCTACAGACCAGCTAGAAGAATCAATTTCATCTGTTTGTTTATTGAGTCTAGTTGGTTTTAGTAGATGTTTTAATATTGTATCTTATCAGCTTTCATAGATGAAATTGTAATAGGTACACATTGTTCAAGTTAGAGTTAACTTGAAGCTTGTAGAAATTAGCTAGAGGCTAGTTACTACGAAGGGATTAGAGTTAGTCCTAGGATTACAAAAGAGTTTATTTTGTAAGTCCTGTTTGGCTAAGAGTTTTAGTGAAGCGTTTGAGAAAATCCTACTGAGGAGTAGGTCGTGGCTTTTTCACCTTTTGAGCCAGGTGTTATCCACGCAAAAATCTCTATGTTCTTTACTTTTTTGTATTTATTATTCCGTAACAGTACGAGTTGGAACGCATTGTAGAACCAAGTCCTTCTATAACGACAACACTCAAAAATTGTACACCACACAAATCACCTCCCTCTTGTGTGGTATTGAAGTATAAAACAACAATTGGTATAAGAGCGGGTTATCCTTGAAGAGGCTAACACCTTAGGAAAAGATCAAGACGAGTGCACTGCCTGGGAACTGGGAAGGACAATGTACTATTAGGCCTCCACTCTTCAATGACCAGTATTACTCTTGGTGGAAGAACATGATGAATGATCACTTAATTGGAGAAGACTATGAACTATGGGACATAGTCACTGATGGTCCTTTAGCCACCATGAAGAAGACCGCTGAAGGAGTATATGTGCCAAAGACTAGAGCTGACTGCACTGCTGAGGATTTGAGAAAGTGGGAGAAAAATGCTAAGGCCAAGAAGTGGCTTGTGTGTGGACTCGGTCCAGATGAGTATAGCAGAATTCAAAGCTGTACCACTGCCAAAGAAATTTGGGACACTTTGCAAGTGGCTCATGAAGGAACACCTCAAGTGAAGAGGTCAAGAGCAACTCTACTATATTCTCAATATGAGAATTTCACCATGAAGGAAGAAGAGACCATCCAAGAGATGTATACAAGGTTCACTACACTGACCAATGAACTCAAGTCTCTTGGAAGGGTCATTCTTGAAGAAGACAAGGTTGAGAAAATTCTGACAAGGGTCTTGCCAGTCTCTTGGGAAAGCAAAATTACAGCCATTCAGGAATCTAAGAACATTGCAACTCTTAAACTGGATGAGCTGATTGGAAATCTCACTGCCTATGAACTTAGAAGGTAAACTATGAAGATGGATGGTCCCAAGAAGGAAAGTAGTTTCGCATTCAGAATCACTGAAGAAGCTGATCTGGAGGAGGATGAAATGACCATGATCACAAACGACTTCAAGAAGTACCTAATGAGAGTAAAGTTTCCTTCAAGAAGTGGAAGCTACAACAAACCAAGGGTTCCTGAAAAACAAACCAATGAGGGGTGTTACAAGTGTGGCAAGACTGATCACCACATAAAAAACTGCCCTCAATGGGAAATTAAATGGAAGAAGGACAAAGTTGAACGAAGGAACAGGAAGAAGGAACAGGTTCAACCCAAGAAAAACAGAACATCAACAAAGGCAATGGTTGCTGCTTGGGGTGAAAGTTCAGATGAGGAGTCAGATGATGAAGATGGAGATGAACAAGCACTTATGGCAACTGGAGAATGCGATGAGGAATCTGAGGTAAGTATAATTCATCTCAAAGACAAGATTAAATTTTTGTCTAAAGAAAGGCTATCTGAGTTACTCCTGGATTTCATTGATGAATCTGAGGGTCTAAATAATAAAAAGAAACAACTGTCCAAGGAGTGTGTGACTTTGAAAGCTAAGTGCAAAAATCTGGAACTTAGGGCTAGTGAAAGTGATAGTAAAAATGATGAGTTAAAGAACCAGGTTCATGAACTTGACACCAATGTCCTAGAGCTAAGATCTGAAAATCTAAAACTGAAATTAGGAATAGGTAAAAACAAAGATGATCACACACAACTCACATTAGAAGAAAACCTAGGAAAAATGAAAGATGAGTTGAACAAAAGAGATGAGCAGATAAGAGTCCTTAAGGAGGATCTAAGCAAGGTCAAGCATGAACTAGATAGAACTAGAAAATGGAACAGGTCCTCTGATACTTTGAAATGGCTACAGGAACATCATAGTAGCAATAGAAGAGGACTCGGCTTTGGGAATCCGCTACCTAAGTGGGATCCTAAAAGCAAGTACCTCACTCTTCCTGAGAACAAGATTTGTACTCACTGTGGTAAGACTGGTCACTTTAAAAGTGAATGTAATGCAAAAGAAATGGCCAGTCAAAAGAACAAAAGGTTTGTTCGAGGGAAGAATTGGCTACCAAGTTGGGCTAAAAAGAATTTAATTCATACTTTTGCTTATAGAAAGGGACCCAAACTAGTTTGGGTTCCTAAGACTAACCCCTGATTTTCTTTTGTAGATTCAAATGAAAGGTAGTAGCCAAATATGGTACATGAATAGTGGTTGCTCAAAACACATGACTGACAACAAGGACTAGTTCATTTCACTTGAGGACCTCAAAGGAGGAAATGTCTCCTTTGGAAATGGAAAGAAATGTGAAATCACTGGGGTTGGTAATGAACAAGATGATGAAGAAATTGGGCTGGTTAGAAACTCAGTCCAAACTAAAGCAACATTAGAGGACGGAACAGGTGATGGAACAGGTTCATCCATCCCAGGAAACATGACAGGGGGAATAGAACAAAATAATTCCCAAACTTCGTTGGAACCTGTACCTGAACCTGTTCCAAAGCAACAAAGCAATGAAGGAACATCAAGGAGTAACTAGTTGGTTGTGAAACCATGCAGATATCTTTACAAAAGCACTGAGTAGAGAGAATTTTGAAAGGAACAAGTTCCTATTAGGGATGATTAAGATCACCTGATTGAACCAGTTCAGAATGTACATGAAAAAAAAAGAAGGAAAAATGAAAAAAATTGGCTAGAAACTCAGGAATTTGTGTAAATAATCAGATTAACAAATGCTCAGTCTCATACTGTAAAAAGTATACTCTTATGCCATATTTTGATATGACTCACTAATCACTAATGAAATTTTTTCTATCTTTGAAAATTGAGGCTTGATCAAGAGGATTCTGAAATGATGAACCTGGTTCATCGTGCTGGTTCATCTGAAAGGCGAGGTATGTGTTCTACACTATGCACACTTTGAAATACTAATAATTAAATCATGAGCAGAACTCTGCCCAAACTCAAAATCTTTTCAAAGCCTATCCATTTGACTTTGAACCAGTTCTGTTTCAACAAGAATCCTCACCAAATTAAAATACCTAGATCCTAGGGAAGCCTTAACCGTCTATTCAAAACTAAAAGTTAATTCAAGACATCCCCTCCCTTTCATAACCATTCCCAAATTTTCGATGACTCTTTCAAGTCGGTGACTGAGGGGGAAGAAACATGGTCTTTTGATTCTGAATAGGTAACTTCTGTATCAAAACCTTCTTTTGAGGTCATTTCCGAGGTCGTTGAAAACTTAGAAAATAGGTTCATACTGGTTGGGTCTGTGGTAGATGTGGAAATGCCCGAGACAAGAAGGAGAGAAAATAAAAATAAAATAGAAAAGAAAAGGAGAGTGAGGGAGTACAGAGTAATGAGAAGGGGAAAAGGGAAGGAAGTGGTTGATTCTTCACCCACATCTGAATCTGTTAGAATGGCTATTTGTGGAGCTGATCTAGAGAGGGAGGAAGAAAGTAGCAAGAACGCAGGGGGAAGTGAATCAGGAGAAGCCACTGAAGGGTTAGTAAATCTAGGAAAGCACACAGATGAACCTGGTTCATCTAGTGAGGAAACCCTGGCGGATCTGCTAAAAACGTTAGGCGATAATTACAATCCAAAGAACAAAAGAACTCCTAAAGCTCAAACTTCTGAGACAACAAGAGCAAACAATAAAAGAAAAGCTGCTCCGTCTGAGACTTCCGATATTTCTCTTCCAAGAGGAAGAACTACAAGGAGCAAGTTAATGCAAAGTGAGGACGAGTTGAAGAGAGCTTTAGAGGAGAGTAAGAAGAAAAGAGTGAAAAAGGGAAAGAAAAGGTTGTTGAGCCTATTGAGGCTGTTGAAGCGTATGAGATGGACCTGGTGCATCAAAGTGAAAAAGTGGCAGAGGTAGAGATTCAGACCCCTAAGCCCAAGAAAGCCAAGACTTCCTCAAAGAAGTCTTCATATGTTTCTAAGTCTACTGAACCATCCATCTTGGCTAAATGAACCAGGTCTGCAGTTTTTCTAAGCCTTAATTTCTTAGCCCTGCCTAGAACTTTCAGTGACCCAGATTCACAATTTTTGTTTGTTGCTCATGTTTTAACTGTTTTTGTTTATTTTGTTGATTGTGGCAGAATCGTATTCGCTCTATCAATAAAATCTGATGCTTTTTGCTCTGACTCAGTATCTGTAATTTTTGATAGTTTGAATTCTTAGTTGATTATTGATGATTAATCCATGATTGCATATGCAGTTGCCCAAATGGCCATGAGTAAGTGTTAAAAATCTGGGATTCACACAATTTGTTTTGCAACTTTTCGATGATGACAAAAGGGGGAAGATAGGTTGTGCTCTGAACATGTGATATTTATAACCTAATGAACTTGGTTCTTTATGATAAATGCTTAATACTCTTATATATGTCAATTTTGGACTAAGCTGAAACAGGCCTCAAGCACAAAGTTTGTCATCATCAAAAAGGGGGAATTTGTTGGACCAAGAAAGGAAATAGTTTTGAAGATTGACAAAGGAACTCCGAGATGAACCAGGTCTATCACAGGTGACATAGACCAGCAGAGTCAAATGCACATGAGATGCACATGCAGGAGATAAATCTGTTCTTGATACAATTGAGATATCATATTCTGATACAATTGAGATATCTTCTGATCGAAAAGATTGCAAAAATTAAATTGGAGAAGGACTCCTTATTCAATAAGAACATAATCTAAGATAAGGAAGGATTTAGGAGTTGAGTTTGACTAGAACTCTTTCACCAAGGAAGAGTTGCATTAGGATTCTAGTTAATTCCTTATCTACTAATTCCTATAAATTGCATATTGTTCTTATGATATGGAGACGCACAAAAGCAGAAATTTATCAAGAATTGAGAGCAAAATTCGTGAAGAAATTTTGCAAGCAGTTCGAGCCAAATTGGAGAGTGCGAATCTGGAGCTACAGACCATCTAGAAGAATCAGTTTCATCTGTTTGTTTATTGAGTCTAGTTGGTTGTAGTAGGTGTTTTAATAT
Source organism: Nicotiana undulata (assembly GCA_005239495.1). Taxonomy (NCBI): domain Eukaryota; kingdom Viridiplantae; phylum Streptophyta; class Magnoliopsida; order Solanales; family Solanaceae; genus Nicotiana; species Nicotiana undulata. The sequence goes on along the minus strand of ML251577.1, from coordinate 10,269 downwards.
TGTATCTTATCAGCTTTCATAGAAGCAATTGTAATAGGTACACATTGTTCAAGTTAGAGTTAACTTGAAGCTTGTAGAAATTAGCTAGAGGCTAGTTACTACGAAGGGATTAGAGTTAGTCGTAGGATTACAAAAGAGTTTATTTTGTAAGTCCTGTTTGGCTCAGAGTTTTAGTGAAGAGTTTGAGCAAATCCTACTGAGGAGTAGGTCGTGTTTCTTTCACCTTTTGAGCCAGGTATTTTTCACGTAAAAATCTATGTGTTCTTTACTTTTCTGCATTTATTATTCCGCAACAGTACGAGTTGGAACACATAGAAGAACCAGGTCCTTCTATAACGACAACACTCAAAAATTGTACACCACGCAAATCACCCCCCCTCTTGTGTGGTATTGAAGTATAAAACATCAGGATCGATGGACAAAATACACTAATGTCCCTATGATCGTAGCCGACATCTACCGGGCTTTAGAGCGTTGTCAAAAATTGGTCAAGCATTTTGAGGGTTGTAACCTGTTGCTGCAGTTGTGGTTATTAGAACATCTTCAAAGAGGCCAATATCACCAAGAACTTCCGCAAAGGGCTTGGAATGACCATATTGATTTCCATCACCCCAAGCAGATGACCTACATTCCGGACAAATTTGCTCAGCCGGAAAGTGCCAAAGAGTGGGTGGAATTCTTTGACAATCTGACCGAGGAACAAGTGCAATGGATGTTCGAATGGTTCCCGACGGACGAGTTTATCATCAGGTCCAGGGATGCTCCACACTTAGTGCTGATTGGGTTGAGGGGAATATACCCTTATGTTCCTATTCAAGTCATGAGGCAGGCGGGCATCAAGCAAGTTGTACCAAGGGTTGCAAAGATGGGTCACTTCAGAGTGGATTTCCAAGACGACGACGTCCCTTACAAGTGCCAAGCTCAGCACATGTGGCACTCCAAAATCATCATGGAGAAAAATACTATTGAGCCAGACAGATACCATGCTGGATTTGCACCTCTCTACCCGGCATGGTTGGAGGAGAACTTAGATGGGGTAGTGAGGCCGGGAATCAGTCGAGGCAATAAAATCATAGATGAAGATGTTGAGACTCAGGTCAAGTACAACCGACTGCGCAAAAGGGTCCACGATTACGAAAACGAGCACAGGGAAATACATGAGACCAATAGGAGGCTGATCGAGGAGTGGAAAGAAATGGCTATCACTTCCAACAGAAAGTTGGAATATCTGGAGCGATGTATAGTGGAGTTGGAGGGAAAAGTCATAAAGAGGATCGAGGATTGCTAGAATGTTGAAGGGAGCGTTGAAGGACACTTGTCTAGAGCATACCTGCTGCTGGGACTGCGCGAGCTGGGGAACTTGTTTGATGGAGTCAAGAATATCAAATCTGGGGAAGGTCCTTCTGAGACCAAATAGGCTAGATTTACTTTTGCTTTCATAAATGTAATAAGGCCAAGTGCCATTAGTGACTTATTTCCTATTGTTGTTTTAGCATCGTTTTGGGATTCGTCTATTTTATATTAGTGAAATGAGGCATCTATTGGCATCTAAGTTCTCCAAGTCAACTTGTCTCTAGGCCTACCTCGGGCACAATGAGGCTCCCAAATTAGGACGCGCATTTACATTCCTTCAATATGTGTTTAAATACTGCAAATACCTTTATCATAATCCTCACTGACTTGGCTACCTTTTGTTTTATTTTATTTCTTTTTGATTATTCCCCTCCCCCAAAGGTTGGTTCGTGCATTCTGGCATCATCAGCATATCATACAAGATTCAGGGGCCCTCCACCTCCTCCTCCTCATAGTCCACCTAAAGGCAAGGGAATAGCGAAGATGGAATACTTGAACAACATCAGAAAGGAAAACACTACACCAACTGAACATCTAGAGGCTTCTGGCAGTCGGGGTACCCACGTCCTGAATGATGCTGTTTCGCAACTCGAACAAAAGATATTGAAACTCCAAGGAGGACTTGAGCATGTTCGGAACATAGCAAACTTGTCTTTCTCACTCAGCGTCCCAGGCGTTAGCCATCCAAACACTCAAAACCCCGCACCACCCCAGAATACACCGAACAAGCATCCATAGAATCCCCTTGCACCTCACCACTATACAACTCCACCGCAAAATCAAACCATCCCACCTCAATACCAACAAAACACTTGCCACACTCCACGAAACACCCCACCAGTCATTCATGAACCTCAAAACTCCACCAATGATCATCACTATGCTCAAGCACCAGGCCACCAGAAACCCCATATACGTGGAGACCCCAACTCACTCCACTCAACCCATCTCTTATACACCGGAATCCAGTGAGAAGGACATGCTTATCAGAAACCTGGCCAAGGAACTCAAGAAATTGACTAGCCGAGTTCAAGGCGTGGAAGGAGGTAAGGGGATCGAAGGTCTGAATTATGAAGATCTCTATATACAGCCGGATGTGGAACTGCCAGAGGGCTACAAACCTCCCAAGTTTGAAATGTTCGACGGTACTGGTGATCCTAGGGTGCATCTGAGGACTTATTGTGACAAACTGGTCGGAGTCGGAAGAGACGAAAAGATCCTGATGAAACTGTTCATGAGGAGCCTTACAGGGGATGCCTTGTCCTGGTACATAAGCCAGGATCCTAAGAAGTGGTCTAGTTGGGTGAGTATGGCATCGGATTTCATGGACCAATTCAGGTTCAACACGGAAAATGCACCGGACGTCTTTTACATTCAGAATCTCAATAAGAAACCTACTAAAACCTTTCGCGAGTATGCCACTCGTTGGAGGTCGGAAGCGGCCAAACTCAGGCCGGCGTTGGACGAAGAGCAGATGAACAAACTCTTCATCAGGGCAAAGGAACCGCAATATTGCGAAAGACTGATGGTAATTGAAAATCACAAGTTCTCCGACACCATCAAGCTGGGTGAAAGGAGGGTATTAAAAGCGGGATGGTCACAAGTTTTGAAGCACTGCAAGCCACCAACAAAGCTGCTGTACGGTGGTATATCTAAGAAGAAGGACGTAGGAGCGGTACTGGTTGCACAAGGACCCAAAACCCCATTCGTATATCGAACCTCTCCACTTGCATACCAAGCACCTCCACCTACTTATCAACCATCACCTCCACCCCACATATCAACCATCACCCCCATATCAACTAACATCCCCTAGATATTCCCAACCAGCCACTGTCTATCACACTTATAATTCCCAACCATCTCATTATCAGTCACCTCCAACTCGCCAAAACTTCCCAAGACCTCGACCTAACTTTGGCCGCAGACCACCCAAACAGTATACTGCCATTGCCGAGCCCATTGACCAGCTGTATGAAAGGTTGAAAGCTGCTGGTTACATCACTCCCATCCCTGCTGTAGCCACATAGAATCCATCCCAATGGTTCAACCCAAACAAGACTTGTGCATACCATTTGGGCATGAAGGGACATACTATCGATGAATGCCGCTCTATGAAGGATAAAATCCAGGCTTTGATCGACAATAAAATCATCCAGGCAAAGGAGGCTACTCCTAATGTTCGCAATAACCCCCTCCCAGATCATAGGGGTGAAGGCGTCAATGTAATAGAAATGGATGAAGAATGGTATCCATAGGGATCAATCGGGTTAATAAAAGAAGGTGATGATCCCAAGAAACTAGCAGTTACACTCAATCCCATTATAGTACAGATACAGCCGTCAGGAGAGGTTGAGGTAACCGCGTAAGTCCCGTTCTAGTTTGAAGTAGCACCACCTACAGACACGCCTGTGCCATTTGAGGTTGAAGTAGTGCCACATGCCACGACACCTATTCCATATTAAGTAAGGGTAGCCACACCACTTACGGTGAAAATATCCACCACGCCGCCTTTTAACACTAAGGTTGTGCCGTGGGATTACGTAGCTGAAGCTAGAAGAAGAGGAAAGACCAAGATAGAAGAAGCTGGCGCTGCACATGGGATGACTAGGACCGGAAGGGTCTACACACCTGAGAACTTGGGATAGTCCAGCAAACAGGCTTCTAACAGACCTCCCGTCATTGAAACAGGCCCAGATTACCTCTGGAGAAAGGTCCTAGCAAGGGAGTACACGGTCATAGATCATCTAAACAAGACTCCAACCCAGATCTCTATTTTGTCATTGCTGCAGAATTCGGAAGCACATAGGAGTGCTCTGATGAAAGTGTTGAATGAAGCATATGTTCCTAATAACATCACAAGCGGGGAGATGGATAACATGGTGGCAGGTGTTAGAAAGTCACAAGATTACTTTCCACGAGGACAAACTGCCACCTGAAGGTTTGAGTCATAATAAGGCACTGCACATTACCGTGCAATATGAAGACTACTTCATTACCAGGGTTCTGATTGATGGAGGGTCCAGCCTTAACATTTTCCCATTAACAACAGTGAAGAGGTTGGGCAAAGGACTGTACGAAATACGAGAGGGAACCATGAATGTGAAGGCATTCGACGGGTCTCAGAGAGCCACCATTGGAGAAATCAATCTCTGTTTGCAAATCAGACCTACATGGTTTGAGGTCGAATTTCAGGTGTTAGACATATCCGCGTCCTACAATATATTAGGACGACCATGGATACATACCGCTGGAGCTGTGGAATCAACTTTGCACCAGGCGATAAAATTTGAGTGGAACCACCAGAAGATGATTATCTATGGAGACGGGAGCAACCCCATATACAACCGCCAGACCATCCCGGTGGTTGAGAATAGACGAAGGCTCGGTGGATAAACCTATCACCACATCGAGAGGGTAAATGCAATCAACAAAGATAAGTGATGGGACAGTAAGATAGCAAGCATGATGAATTGGAGCGGGTATGAACCTGGAAAAGGTCTCGGCAAGAACCTTCAGGGAATTTCCAAGCCGATACAGCTGAAGCGACATGGCACCACTTTTGTCCTGGGATATCAGTACACCTGCTGAGAGTACAAAAACTGGTCGCCGCCATGGTGCGGTCCTTATTATCCATTAGAGCAGCCCATACCGCATTTGGAACAGACTTTCCAACAGGCCATCATCATATGGGGATCAGAAGAGGAAGAAGCATTAGCATCCTTAAGGAACCTATTCTTGGAGGACGAGGATATGGAATGGTGTGTAATTGTCGAGGAGGAGGAGGAGGAAGGACCTACCATCCAAGCTATGAGCAAGGGACCATTCCTCAGAAATTGGACTGTCAGACCCTCCAGGGCCCGACGAGTCCCGGTATAGCGAGGCTGAACAACACTACTCCTTTTTTTTACTAAGAAAATGATTTCCTTTTTTTGCATTGTTTGTTTTAAATAAAATTTCCAGTGTTCCAAAACGTTTGTTTAAATTATTGAAAATCGCTTTTATGTTTCAATGAATCAATATTTACTATTACAATTTTCCCTCTCATATCTTTATTTATACATCATTACTATTTCCTGTCCTGATGAACCAATAACTATGACATGCAATGAGACAACGCAACAAAAGGATAATGATTCAGAAGAAGAAGATAGTATACCCGATGAAATCGTTAGAGAAGTAGAGGACTTTGAGAACAAGCCTAAGTCCAATATGGACGAAACTGAGGTAATCAACTTAGGAGATTCAGAGACTGTTAAAGAAACTCGCATCAGCATCCACTTGTCGCCATCAGAGAAAAAAGAGTACACACAATTCTTGAAGGAATATGAGGACATATTTTCATGGTCATACGATGATATGATCGGACTAAGTACATCTATCGTGGCGCACAAGTTGCCCCCCAATACAATATGCCCGCCAAAGAAGCAGAAGCTCCGAAAATTTAATCCTGATATGAGTTTGAAAATCAAGGAGGAGGTCACCAAACAAATCAACGCCAAGGTCCTCAGGGTGGTTGAATACCCAACATGGTTAGCCAACATCGTGCCAGTATCGAAGAAGGATGGAAAGGTCAGGGTTTGCGTCGACTACCGGGATCTCAACCGAGCCAGTCAAAAGGATGATTTCGCCCTTCCAAACATACACATCCTAATCGATAACTGTGCCAAACATGAACTCTAGTCATTTGTGGATTGTTTTGCCGGTTACCATCAGATTTGGATGGACGAAGAGGATGCTGAGAAAACAGCTTTCATTACACCATGGGGGGTATACTGTTATAACATGATGCCATTCGGCCTAAAGAATGCTGGGGCCACTTACATGAGGGCTATGACTACCATCTTTCATGATATGATACACAAGGAGATCGAGGTGTAGGTGGACGACGTAATCATCAAGTCCAAGCAATACACAGATCATATAGCAGATTTAAGAAAGTTCTTCAACAGATTGCAGAAATACAATCTGAAACTAAACCCTGCAAAGTGTGCATTCGGGGTTCCTGCCGGAAAGTTGCTTGGGTTCATCGTCAGCAGCCGAGGGATAGAACTGGATCCATCAAAAGTCAAAGCCATCAAGGAGCTTCCACTACCAAAGAGTAAGAAGGATGTAATGATTTTTCTAGGACGACTAAATCATATTAGCCGGTTCATAGCCCAGTCCACAGTCATATGTGAATCAATCTTTAAGATGTTAAAGAAAGATGCTGCAACCAGTTGGACCGTGGATTGTCAAAAGGCCTTCGACAGAATCAAGAAACATCTTTCAACGCTACTAGTTTTGGTCCCTCCAGAGCCAGGTAGACCCTTGCTACTCTACCTTGCAGTACTAGATGGAGCTTTTGGCTGCATTCTGGGGCAGCACGATGAGACAAGAAGAAAGGAACAAGCTATCTATTACCTGAGTAAGAAGTTTACTCCGTACGAAGCACGATACTCTCTGCTGGAACGTACCTATTGCGCTATGACATGGATAGCTCAAAAACTGAGACACTACTTCTGTGCTTACACAACATACCTAATATCAAGGATGGATCCCTTAAAGTATATCTTTTAGAAAGCCATTCCCACTAGCAAGCTGGCTAAGTGGAAAATCCTGCTGAGTGAATTCGATATTGTTTATGTGACTCAAAAGGCATTCAAGGGACAGGTACTGATAGACCATCTTGCTGAGAACCCTGTGGAAAGAGAATATGAACCCCTGAAAACATATTTTCTCGATGAAGAGGTATTATTCATAGGAGAAGACATTGCTGAATCCTATGACGGTTGGAGGATGTTCTTTGACGGAGCAACTAATTTCAAGGGAGTCAGCATTGGAGCTGTCTTGATATTGGAAACTGGCCAACATTATCCAGTATCTGCTAAATTCAGATTTCCTTGCACCAACAACATGGCAGAGTATGAAGCTTGCATACTAGGGCTCAACATGGCCATTGGCATGAATATTCAGGAGCTGCTGGTAATCGGTGATTCAGATTTGCTTGTGCATAAGGTACAAGGAGAATGGGCTACCAAAAATTCCAAGATATTGCCATATCTGCACCATGTGCAGGAATTGAGAAAAAGGTTTCAGAATGAGTTTGCCGATGCATTGGCCACTTTGTCATCCATGATACAACATCCGGACAAGAACTTTATTGATCCTATCCCAGTAAGGATCCATAGCTTGCCAGCATATTGTGCCCATGTTGAAGAAGAAGCAGATGGGAAGCCCTGGTTCCACGACATTAAGGAATACTTGGCAAATGGAGAGTACCCGAGGCATGAAAAGCATACCCGGAAACGTACGCTTAGGCGGTTGTCCAACAGTTTCTTTCACATCGGAGGAAACCTGTACAGGAGAACTCTTGATTTGGGATTACTGAGATGTGTCGACGCAAAGAAAACTTCCAAACTACTTGAGGAGATACATGCTGGAACCTGCGGCCCGCATATGAACGACTTTATCTTGGCCAAGAAGATACTTAGAGACAGTTATTCCTGGATGACCATGGAGACAGATTGCATCCAATATGTTCGGAAATGCTACCAATGTCAGGTATATGCAGACATGATAAAAGTGCCACCAAATGAGCTCAATGCAACTAGTTCACCTTGGCCATTCGTCGCCTGGGGAATGGATGTCATCGGTCCAATCAAGCCCACCGCCTCAAATGGGCACAAATTCATCTTGGTAGCTATTGATTACTTCACCAAGTGGGTCGAAGCAGCATCTTACAAAGCGGTGACTAAAAATGTCGTGGCGGATTTTGTTCGCGACCGGATTGTCTATCGGTTTGGAGTTCTAGAATCAATACCGACAACGCCTCTAATCTCAACAGTGATCTAATGAAGGCCATGTGTGAGACTTTAAAAATCAAACACAAGAATTCCAAGCCCTATAGACCTCAGATGAATGGAGATGCAGAAGCCGCCAACAAAAACATAAAGAAGATATTGAGAAAGATGGTACAGAATCACATACAGTGGCACGAGAAGCTGCCATTTGCCTTATTGGGATACCGCACCACAATTCGAGCATAAACTGGGCAACTTTCTACTTGTTGGTTTATGGTATAGAAGCTGTTATTCCTGCCGAAGTGGAGATTCCTTCTTTGAGAATCATACAAGAAGCTGAGATTAGCGATGCAGAATGGATAAGGAGCCGTTATGAGCAGCTAGCCCTCATAGACGGAAAAAGGATGAATACAGTGTGCCACATGCAACTTTACCAGAATAGAATGTCCAGATACTTCAACAAAAGAGTCAGACCGAGACAGTTCACACCGGGGCAGCTGGTGTTGAAGAAGATCTTTCCGTATCAGGAGAAAGCCAAAGGGAAATTCTCTCCCAATCGGCAGGGTCCTTACATGGTTCACAGAGTACTGACAGGAGGAGCTCTTATACTTGTAGAAATGGACGTAGAAGTCTGGCCAAAACCGATCAACTCAGATGTAATCAAGCAATACTATGTGTAACTCTTTATGTTTTGTCAAATGATGTAATTGAACTACGCTCGACCTGATTCCCGTTTAAGAGGGGATACGTAGGAAGCCCTATGGGTTCGGTCACAATTCAATAAAAGTCTTATTTCCTCCCGAATCAGAAACTGGGGCAGAATTTTTAGGAGGACCCCTTAAAATTCTGAAGCAAGTTCAGCCGATCGCAACAAATATAGCAATTAGAGACGTCAATTCAACTAACTGAGGCAAAATTTTGAGGAGGACCCTCAAAATTCCTGGAGGCAGAGATCCCTTTGGCAGAGGTCATCCTCCTAGGCCTTATAAGTCGGCACTCCAGGTATCCCGCAGTGCACCGTCGGCGTCCATCAATGCACCACCGATTCAGAGCTATCAGAGTGGTCAGTTTGGTCGTCAGGGACAGTTCTAGGGTCAGTATTCTCAGCAGCTGAGGTCTTGCTTCACTTGCGGTGGTATGGGGCATATTTCTAGGTTCTGCCCCGGAGGTTTTGGTGGTTCTCAGTATCAGGGTTCCCGTGCCATGGTTCCTGCATCAGGTGCACCCTCACCCCCTCAGCCAGCTAGGGGTGGTGGTCGTGGTGCCAGAGGTGGAGGTCAGACTCATAGAGGTGGAGGGAAGACCATGAGGGGTAGAGGTCATCCCGTAGCAGGTAGACCCCGAGATGTACAGGTTGGAGGGGCTCAGCCCCGGTGTTATGCTTTCCCTGCTCGTCCAGATGCTGAGGCTTCTGATGCAGTTATTACAGGTACGGTTTCAGTTTGCAGCCGAGAGGCTTCGGTGTTATTTGATCAGGGTTCTACATTCTCCTATGTGTCTTCATATTTTGACCCTTATTTGAGTATGCCCCGTGATTCCTTGGGTACTGTTGTACATGTGTCTACACCGGTGGGTGATTCTATAGTGGTAAATCGAGTCTACCATGCTTGCGTAGTAGCTATTGGTGGTCTGGAGACTCAAGTTGATCTTTTGCTTCTTGATATGGTTGACTTTGATGTTATATTAGGGATGGATTGGCTATCTCCCTATCATGCTATTATGGACTGTCATGCCAAGACAGTGACCTTGGCCTTGCCAGGTGTGCCTCGTTTAGAGTGGAGAGGGACTTCTAGTCATTTTTCTGGTAGGGTTATTTCTTATATGAAGGCTCGGCGCATGGTCAAGAAGGGTTGTTTGGCCTATTTGGCCTATGTTCGTTATTCTAGTGCTGATGTTCTTTCTATAGAGTCTGTGCCCGTGGTTCGTGAATTTCAAGAGGTATTCCCTGCTGACCTGCCGGGTATGCATATTGATTTTTGTATTGAGCTAGTTGAGGGCACTCATCCCATTTCTATTCCCGCGTATCGTATGGCTCCGCCAGAGTTGAGGGAGTTAAAGGAGTAGTTACATAATTTGTTGGATAAAGGCTTCATCAGGCCTAGTGTTTCACCTTGGGGTGCTCCAGTATTGTTTG